>CAUYSK010101795.1:0-12343 GCA_963575035.1 Avahi laniger
AAACAGTAACAACACATCTGTTGTATTTACAGATCTTAAGTTTTCAATCAACTATTTAAGCTGTTAATTCTGGGCCCCACATTTTAAGCAGAACATTCAACAACCTAGATACAATGTGAAAAATCAGAAAACTATACTTTTTGAAAAATGAAAGTTTTTTTGGCCTAGAAAAGAAAAGACTCAGAAGACATGAACACTGTCTTCACATTTTTTTTTTTTTTTTTTTGAGACAGAGTCTCGCTTTGTTGCCCGGGCTGGAGTGTGCACCATGGCTTTAGCCCAGCTCACAGTAACCTCAAACTCCTGGGCTCAAGCGATCCTCCTGCCTCAGCCTCCTGAGCAGCTGGGACTACAGGCATGCGCCACCATGCCCGGCTAATTTTTTCTATGCATATATATTTTTAGTTGTCCAGATCATTTCTTTCTGTTTTTTAGTAGAGATGGGGTCTCACTCTCACTCAGGCTGGTCTCGAACTCCTGACCTTGAGCGATTCGCCTGCCTCGGCCTCCCAGAGTGCTAGCTGTCTTCACATTTTAAAGAGCTAGCATATAAGCGTGCTCTGGACCATTCCAACGGGATAAACTTGGAGCAATGGGTAGAAGTGACATGGAGGTGATTTGTTTAGAGATCTGAAGAGCTCTAACAATCCAAGCTATTCAACAATAATTCAGTCACCTTATATTTCTGTAAGGCTGTACACTTTACAAAAGACAAATTTTCATTTGATTCTTGAAATAACAGAAATAATAATTTTTTAAAAAACCAATTAGATCCCTGTTACAGGTCAGGAAATTGAGTCTCCAAGGATCTTGCTAAGAAACTCGGCAAACCAAGACTCGAACTCAAGTCCCAAATCTAAAGGAACAGACTGCCTCAAAGTAACCTGCTTTCCACCTCTGGATGCACTCAGGCACATACCAAATCACCATCTGTCAGCAATGTTGGCCAAGATATTCTAAAGTTTCTTCCAAATCCAATGCATCAGAAATAGTGGTGGTCAATATAAACTCCATGAAAAGATTCAGTAATTAATGATCCTCTAGAATGCAAGCTCCATGAGGGCAATAACTTGTCCTTTCTTCCTTGCTATCTTCCAGTACCTAACACATTATCTAACATACAGTATGTGCTCAAGAAATATGTGCTAAATGTGAGTAGTTAATCCTACACACCACTACTATATAATATACATATAAAAAAATATGTACCACTATCACTATCATATAATAAAGAACGTTGCAAAAGAATCTAGCAACTAAAAAGCCTGATAAACACAAAATGCATTCTTAAAATTGCATCACATCCTGAAATTTGCTACCTAAAGTCCTGGAACTTAATCGAATTAGTCTGCAAAACAAATTCAATTGCAAAAAATACACACCTTTCGGCAAACCTAAAATATTATAATTAAAACACAGTAAGTTCGTGAACAAGTTTTCAAAGGCGATCGATATTCTTCATTTAAGGCATCAACTAGAACTTTAAGTGTGCTTCAACACTGTAAAAATGAAGAAATTTATACAACTGTTTTGGTATAAAGACAAACTCACACTCATAGCTCTGCACACATCACATCTTTACATTTACTAGGCTGACACTTTAAAGAGATTTGCTAATTTTATAGATGCATTCATGTATTGTATTGATATTCAACATAACACTTAGTTAGATATATTTAGCATCCACTTGGCATTGCTGAAAACTAAGACCAATAGGAAAATAAGAGTGATACAAATGTCGTGTTGCAATATCGTTAACTATAAGACCTTGAATTTCCAAACATGTGAAGGAGTATAAGAGCCCACAAAATATTGGAAAGTTGTTTTGAATTCACTTTGCTTAATGGATAAGTATACATCAAGGCACACATTAGTATTTATTATAAGAAAGGAGTGACAATTACATACAAGTTTTACTCCAATTTAACTAAATTACAGTAAAGACTTCTGAACAAAGATATTGATATTCAAAAGTCTAGTTAAAGTAAGCAGCTACAGGTTTATATTAGTATAAGAATGTACTAAGTTACACTTGGTTACACGGGGTTATACCAACGAGGTCTATGTTTTTAGCAACTGGGTCTCATCACAAACCAACAGAGAAACCACAACCTTGTCATTTCTTCTACTTTTTTAAAACTATGGCTTTAAAAGATCAGGTAAAAATACTATCCCACACAACATCACTAAATAGGTATCTTCTGAACTTTAAACTACCAGCTTGCACATAGCTTTTTTCACACATTAAAAGAATAAACCTTACAGAACGGCTGTTTTTCCCATGCCTGTATTAATCATATGAAATATCTGCAATCCATACCTAACTCTGACATCAGCACCTGATTCTGATTTCCCCGTACATATTAGTCCCTAAGCTGCAGTCCATTCCTAAATCTCCAACAATGATGTCTCTTTACAAAACTTTCGAAACTAAGACAACTTAAACCACTTCTACTTTTACCCAAACTGTGCCAGAAAAGCAAAGAGTAGTTGAGAGACACCTGTTAATATATTAATGCAACAAGTCCAAAACTTTGGATTCTTTCTTAGAAATCTTTCCTTCCGGAGCTAGAAAAGTCCGTCTGCCTAGTTGCTTTGTCCCTTCGACCCCCTCAAAGGTGTCACAGGCTCGCGAAAACGCCTCTCTCTACTTGAAGTCCTGTCTAAAGTTGTGTTCTCTAGAGTAGGTGGCGGACCTGGATGGTTTCAAGGAGTCTGAGCACCACCTTCCCTGTCTCCTGAGGAATTTGGCCAACGCAGCCAAAGCAAACCGACAGAACCGCGGGACTCACCTGAGCACTGGGCTGTAGGGGCTGCGGGAACGGCGCCAGCTGCTGCTGCTGTAAGGGCTGGGGGACACGTCGCCGCCCCGCTCGTAGGAGCTGTGGCGGCTGTAGCTGGGGGAGCGGCGGCGGCTGTAGGGGCTCGGGGAGCGCGGCAGCCGCCGAGAATAGGGGCTGCTGCCACCTCCTGCCGGGCTTGGGGACTTGCGGCTCCTCAGGCTCTGGGAGGCCCTGTGGGACACCGGGCTGTCGTCCCGGCCTCCCAGGGGGCTCAAGGACCGCCGCCGCCTGTAGGCCTTGGGCTCGGTCTTGTCCTCCCGGTAGGCTTTGGGCGGCTCCTTGTAGGCCGAAGGCGGCTCCTTGGACGACTTAGTCCGGCTCCGGTGGGTCTTCAAGTCTCGGTCCTTGCGGCTGCTACTGCTGCTAGAGGTGGCCGAGGCGCTTTTCCGGCGGCCGCCGCTGCTGCTGCTACTGCCGCTCTTGGAGGCCTCGGCCCGTTCCTCGCCGCTGTGGCTGTGGCGGCTGCGGGACTTGGAGGCCTCGCTGCCCCCGCGCTGCCCATCCCGCCGCCGGTGCTCGCGGTGGCGCTCCTTACTGCGGCCGCTGCTGCTGCGGCGGTCCCGGCGGGGCCTGCGCTCCGACCCCTCCCCGCGCCGCTGGGTGCCGGAGGAGGAGGCCGGACTCCCGCCGCTACCCCCCGTTCCCCCGGCAGCCGTCGCCGCCGTTGCCGCGCTGGCCCCCCCCAGCAGCAGCCCCTGCTCGGACTGGGAGCTCACATCCTCGTATTCCACCAGCGGGGTCACACCCCCGCCGCTACTAGCACCGCCACCGCCGTCCTGCTGCGGCTGGGGCAGCGAGAAGACCCGACGCTTCTCCGCCTCCTGCCCGGCGCGGGGCCCGCGGCGCCGCTTCTGCCGCCCTCCTGCGCGCCTCTTGCCTCTCGCCAGCCGCTTGACCTCCAGAGGGGGGCCCGGGCTGAAGCAAGAGGAGGAGGCCGCGGCGGCGGCGGCTGCGGCGGCGGCCGTGCCGGGAGCAGCCAGGAAGAGCAGAGGCGGCGGGGGCGGCGGCGGTTGCAGGAGCTGCGGCTGCAGGAGCGGCAACAGCAGCGGCGGCTGCTGAGGGGACAGGAATCGCCTCCGCTTGCGGCGTTCCTCCAACTTCTTCTCCGCCCAGCTCAGGCCCCCGCCTCCCCCCAGCGCCGTGTCCGAGCTGCTCGGCATCGCCTAGAGCCCGCCGCAAAGCGCGGCGCGGGTGCGGCCTCCTCCCGGGTCAGATCCTGGCCATCTCCTCCGCCGGAAACGGGAACAGCGGCCGCGGCGGAGGGACACCGAGCACCAGGGCCGGCCGGGAGACGCGCCACGATAATCCGGGTTGGGACTCGGGTCCCTGGGTTCCAGGTCACAGTGGGGTATGCAGCGGCCTCCGGGCCTGAGGGAAGGAAGAATCCAGGCAGCAGAGCTCCCGATCGCGCTCGTCGTCCTATCCTCGGCAGCAAAAACACCAGATGCGCCTCGCGCTGACCTGCGGGGGAGTCCGGAGTCCTCCAAGTGCCCCCAGGGGTGGGGGAGCGGCCTCGGCCGCCCTCTTGGCTCCAGCAGCGCAACGCGGAAGTACCACCTTCGTCGCCGCTTCACTCCATCGCGCCCTGACGTTGGGTGCGAGTTGAGGGGAGGGGAGTGGGCGAGACAACAACACGCCTCCGCCGCCGCCTCCTTCGCGTCGACGTCGTCCTCCTGTGGTGGCGGCGACACACCGCAGGCGCCTCGGAAGTGGCCTGGGCCTGACAACAACTCCCGGCCTAGGGCCTCGCGCACTCTACGGCCCGCGAGGATGGGCGGCGGGGCGGGGCGAGGCGGGGGCGACCGGGCTGCGGCTCACGGTTAGGGCAGCGAGTGTGCGGGGCTGGGCGGGGGGCTGTTTCCGGGGAGATGGGGGTGGGGGGCGTTTCTGAGTCTGTGGCGGTGGGCACGGGCCCTGACTTTCTTCTTCCTTCGCCGCCGCCGCAAGCAGAGGTGACGGAGCTACCCCTTTCCTCCGCTCCCCCCTCCACGAGGAGGCTTCTGGTGTGCGCGGCCGGACCCGGTTTGCTCCTCCCCTTCCCTCTCCGCTCCTCGTCAGGAGGAGGGAGGGCGACGGGACTTGCTGGTTGGACCCTAACCTCCACAACCCCTCCTTCTTTCCTCGCTCTTTCGGCTTTTCGCCCCTCGGACCTGACGCGAGGCCGAGAGCGCGCACGCACGTCACGCTCAGAGAATTTCGAAGATGAGTGGTGGCGGGGGCAAGGGAGGCGGAAACAAAGTTGCCGCGCGCTAGCGTGCTCGCTCCCGCCGGAGGTCGGCGGTCCGCACCGGAAGTGGCGTACATAGAAACTGCTCCGCTTCCGGCGAGTTTGGGATTGTGTGTGAAGAAGGGTTAAAGAAAGGAGAGGATGTGTGCGCCGCCCACTGCTGTCGCTTGAGACTCTCCAGTGGTGGCACGCCCGTCTTGCCTGTTGCTTGCGTCCAGCGCGCTATGCCGGCTCTGGCTCTGCGTAGACTCCTCACTGCCTGCCTGTTGAGTGAAAGGTCTCGGCGAGAACAAGAATCTATGGAGACTCAGAGAAATAATGCTATTAGTGGCCTTCTAGGCCGGGCAATCACCCCCATCGTCTACCCTCAGGCAAGCTCGGGATTGGATCAGCTGTGAGGAGAGAGGGTAGTTCTCAAACAGGGAGGAATTGGCGTTAGTTACCTTTAACTTGTCTCACGTACACCACAGTTCGAGGCCCCATCTTATCCTAAAAACACTTGGGATCACAGCTAACACCGTTTACTAAAAAAAAAAAAAAAAAAAACCTTAAATCATTCTGAAGAATAAATGGAATGTCAAAAGGGACTACTGAAAATCCCAGAATATACCAGGGGCCTTGAAATCAAAACATCTTGTTCGCATGAGGGCTGCCTTTTTGGTACTCCACCCACTTTCACCTTAATATCTAAATCTCTGGGGCTGCCAAACGTAGCTCTCTAGTGATCTCATATCTCATTTCTTGCCATAGGAATGCCCTTCAGTTAAAGACTGGGCATTCAGGATAATTAGATTAAAATCTAAATGGCTTATTGGCTTTTAGTATGGTTGGAAAGAAAAGCTAAGCCGTATGTTCAATGGCTACATATAGTCACCCTTTGCAAGTTTATTCGTTCGGATTGTTGATTCGTAATTCTTAAGCACTTGGTATCCATCATTCATACCTTAATGTAAAGCATTTTAATAGGCTTGACATCACCATGGCCTTGGACTGATCTAAGCTAAGATCAGACTTCACTGACAGAATACAAAGGGTGTTTGTTGAAGGATAAAGGAAGAGACAAAGGAATAGGTAATCTCAAAAGTGAGCATTTCCTAGGAGAGCAGGCCTGGGTGGGCCACACAGTTGGGCCTTCTGTGCAACCAGAAAAAAGTGGAAAGGGCATTGGGGAAGTCAATAGAAAAGAAGGGGGCAGGGTCACTAAAACAAATTTGTCCTTGGCAGTGTTGCTGAGTGAAGGTCCTATAGCCAGCCTCCTACTAAAAACTAGTTGGCAGGTGGCTGTTTCCGAAAAATAGGATCAACCTGCTCCATCATCCTGCATTTGAAAACCTGGAATAACAGAGAGTAAAATAAGAGGTTTATCTAGCAGCTCCCCACATCTATAACCAGTTCTGCTTCAGAATGTCATCTTCTATCTTAAACTTGCAAAGAAAACTTGATCCATAGTAAATGAATAGTTCCCAATCCATACTGCCAACAGAAAGCATGTACTAAAATACTTTTAGTGGGGTTCTATCATCCATGTTTCCTCAAAGATTCCATGGGGGTGTAAATGAAGCATTTTGAGCTCTCCAAAGACACCCACCCACATACCTTGAAATACTAATAATTGGGAATCAAACTCCAAAAAATGGATGTGACTTTTAAATTAGAAGCCATCTGTTTCTATAAGCCTAACTGCTTGCCTACGTAAAGAGAGATTTGAAATTGTCATTTGAGACTATATTTTTTATTTTGCTGTTTGTGTGTTTTTTGTTTCTGTATTTATTGCCTCCTGGCTTTAACAAAAAACTTAGGTGGTAAGTTTTTTGCTTCTTTTGTTTATTTGACAAGTCATATCATAGTATATCAGATTTTTTTCTTTTCTTTTTTTTTTTTTGAGACAGAGTCTCCTTCTGTCACCCAGGGTAGAGAGTACAGTGATGTCATCATAACTCACTTTAACCTCAAACTCCTGGGTTCAAGTGATCCTCCTGTCTCAGCCTCCTGAGTAGCTAACACTACAGGCCTGCTGCCACAATGTCCAGCTAATTTTTCTATTTTTAGGAGAGACAGGGTCTCTTGCTCAGGCTGGTTTTGAACTCCTGGGAGACTGAGGCAGGAGAAACACTTGAGGCCAAGAGCATGAGACCAGCCTGGGCAATATAGTGAGACCCTGTCTCTACAAAAAATTTTAAAAATTAGGCAGGCATGGTGGTTTGTGCATGTGGTCCCAGCTACTTGGGAGGCTGAGGCAGGAGGATCACTTAAGCCTAGAAGTTTGAGGCTGTAGTGAGCTATGATCACATCACTGGCCAGCAATCCTTTTCCTGGGCCTCCCAGAGTGCTAGGATTATAGACATGAACCCCCATGCCTGGCAATATCAGCTAGTCCTAACGTGTGGTCTGATACTAAGACCCTTTCAATGGATCTGTATGGTTAAAACTGTTTTCATCATAATAACAAGGCATAATTTATCTTTTTCACTCTCATTCTCTCTTGAATGTAGGTGAAGTTTTCCAGAGGCAATGGACACATGCATGATGACATCATCATTCTGATGGCTAATGGAATGTGTGCTTGTGTGTTCTTATGTTCTCTAGAATGTTCTAAGGTAACAGGTTTCTGAAATGTGTAAACATTTGGAATACATCATAGCTCAGTGAACCAGTATTTTCCAAATGACCAATGGATGGAATAAAAGATTCACTGCAAGTACAAGACAGACTGATGGGTTTTAATATAACAATACAAAAAGTTCATTGATGTGATTTCATATTCCACTTTGCAACTAACCTTTAAGAAATTACCATTGAGTTTTGGTATAGTGTCAAAGAATAACCATAATTGTCTGAAAAGACTATTAAAATATTCCCCTTTTTTTCTACAACATGTATATTCCACCAAAGCAATGTAGTGCAACAAATTGCATAAAAAGGCAGATATAAGAATCCTTTTCAATTCTATTAAACCAGGCAATAAATTTGCAGAAAGGTAAAACAACCCTCTTCTCTAAATCATTTTTTTGGTATAGCTACTTTCATTTGAATGTGTTATTTGTGGATTTTTTGTTTGTTTTGAGACAGATTCTCACTCTCACCCCGGGTAGAGTGCAGTGGAGTCATCATAGCTCACTGCAACCTCAAACTCCTGGGCTTAATGATCCTCCTGCCTCAGCCTCCAAGTAGCTGGGACTACAGGTACGTGCCACGACACCTGACTAATTTTTCAATTTTTAGTAGATACGGGGCCTCGCTCTTGCTCAGGCTGATCTCAAACTCCTGAGCTCAAGCGATCTTCCCACCCCGGCCTCCCAGAGTGCTAGGATTGCAGGCATGAGCCACTGTGCCCTGCTATTTGTGTTAATGTATGATGGAGAGTTATTATTATTTTAAATAAGTGAATATTCTTTTAATTTTATCAATTTTTATTTCTAATATGGTAAATATCAATAAATATACCTCATATAAACAGAAGTTCTTTGTGATCTTTACAAATTTTTAAGAGTAAAAAGGGCCTCAGGCCAAAATGTTTGCCAAATGGTATACTAAATAGTAAAAATTCTGATTCTCCCCATCATGCTTCTAATGGTACAAATAGTTCACAATGGAAAGAACAAATAGGATATGCACTATCATTCCAGAATTTTCCTCATAAGTAGGAAATTCTGCAGTGTCTGCCAACATTGCTCCTCCTTTAGAGAGGTTGGTTGTTTGACTTATAAATGAGGTTTTTCTCAGTCTTGAAAAAAATTTAAACTCTCATTTCAGCCCTCTACTTTCCATCATAAAGAAGAATATCAAGTGCATTATAGTTGCAAGGCACAGTGGCTCATGTCTCTAATCCCTGGGAGGCTGAGGCAGGAGGAACACTTGAGACCAAGAGCTTGAGACCAGCCTGGGCAATATAGTGAGACCCTGTCTCTACAAAAAATTTTAAAAATTAGGCAGGCATAGTGGTGTGTGCCCATGGTCCCAGCTACTTGGGAGGCTGAGGCAGGAGTATCACTTAAACCTAGAAGTTTGAGACTGTAGTGAACTATGATCACATCACTGCACTCCAGCCCAGGCAATAGAGTGAGATCCTGTCTACAAAAAAAAAAAAAAAAAATGCATATTATCATTAAAAGAAAGTAGAGAAAAATGAGACAATGAAGCTTTTAAATTTTTAAATTCAGTAGTGAAAACAGAGTAGTATTTATGGACTATCTAATGTGTGTGCTACATGCTTTATATTATTTTCTCATTTAATCCGCTCAACAGTGCCTAGAAACTACTCCTGGGTTTGCCTAGGGTATTCCAGGTTTATGCCACTTGTTCAAGCATAATTACCTATTTATAGTAACAGTGGAGTTAACTTCTAGCAGTCTTCCTATATGGATTCTCTCTTGATTATAAGTGACATTACACTGTTTTTGTTGGGAATATAAATGTGCCTAGCTAAAAACTACATCTCCCAACATTCCTTGCAGATGAGATGTGACCATTGGTTCCTACCAATGAAGTGGAAGTGGAAGCTGTTGGATGAAACTTCTGGAAATGTTTTTTCAAATGGAAGGTCAATTTTGTTGATCTGTGCCTTTTTTCCTTCACCCTTACTTTTCTTTACCTCTGGAACTCAAATGCAGTACTGTAGTTTGAGCAGCCATCCTGTGATGACAAAGAACAAACACAAGCTAAGGATGGCTAGGTAGAAGATAGGAAGGCCTGACTCCCTGGGGACATGGATCCACCAAACCAACCCTGGACTAAAAAAGAAATATAAAACTGTTAATGTATTCAAGCCACTGCTTTTTCCAATTTTATTACAGCCAAATTCCTAAATATTAACAATGTGACTGCAAGTCCCTCCCCCCAACTTCCATGGTAGATGTCATTAATTAATGTCAGCACTCCTTTGTGTTCATCCTAAATATAGCCTCAGAATCCTTTACACAAAATGATCAGGCATTCATTACCGATAGATCAGGGTTGATACCAGCATTTTAATTATTTTTCATGCGTGTCCTGAAGTAATTATTGTGATTATTTGGAGAATTGGTTTGTCCAAAAACTTAGGACTCATGTTCTATCCCAAAACTACATGTTACAGTTACATTGTACTAGTTATGCCTTAGTTATAGAGATAAATCAGTACATTGAATTATGTCAGAATTTGAAAGAAACATTTTATTGGAATAAATATTTTGTTAATTGTTAGTTTTATAAGAATGTTTATGTATTCTTAAGAGATAGATATTCAGGAATATTTGGAAGTTCAACTACAGAACAAGAATACTTCAAGTTACTAATTATATCAATAGATTTGACAGAAAACATAAACAAATATGAACAATTCATCTGTTTTGTTAAAATTTCTCATAGGTAGTCATTAACATTTGAAAATACACTGTTGATACAATTAAACATACAAAAATGGCCAAAAGCACATGAAAAGATGTTCAATATCATTATCCACTATGGTAATAATTTCTTTAAAACTGGCAATGTAAATTTTATTTTATTTAGATAACATTACAATAAAAGTATTAGAATCAGCATTTAAGGATTGATTTACCCTTAAATTTATGATCAGTTGATTTTGAACAAGGGTGCCAAGACAATTCAATGGGGAAGAATCATCTTTTCAGCAAATGGTGCTGGGACAACTGGATATTGACAGGCAAAAGAATGAAATTGGACCCAAAATTATACCATATAAAAAATAAACTCAAAATGGATCAGAGACCTAAATATAAGAGCTAAAACTGTAAAACTCTGAGAAGTAAACACAGGAATAAATCTCTGCAACTTTGGGTCACACAAAACCTTCTCAGATACCAGAAGCACACATGACAAAAGGAAAAATAGACAAACTGGGCGTCCTCAAAATTAAAAACCTTTTTTTGTGATTGAAATGACACCATTGAGAAAGTCAAAAGACAACCCATAAATCTTTGCAAATTACATATCTAATACAAGAGACTTGTATCCAGAATGTAAAAAGAACTCCTACAGCTCAGTGATTGAAAAATGAATAAACCAATTTAAAAAATGGTAAAAGGATTATGCAGGATGAATAAGTTCTAGAGCTCTAAGGTATAGCACAGTGTCTGTAATTAATAATCCTATATTGTATCCTCGAAATTTGCTAAGAGGTTAGATCTTAAGGGTTACCAAAACAATAACTAAAACCCAAAAAAAATTTAGGATGTAAGTACACATTTCTCCAAAGAAGACATACAAATGGCCAAAGGCACATGAACAGATGCTCAACATCATTATCCACTATGGAAATTCAAATCAAAACCACAATGAGATGTCATTTCAAATGCCAGGATGATTATAATCCATAGACAAGTTTTGTTGAGAATATAGAGAAATTGGAACCTTCATTCATTGCTGATGGGAATGTAAAAATGGTGCAGCTGCTTTGGAAAACACTTTAGCAGTTCTTCAAAATGCTAAATGTAGAATTTCCATGTGACCCAGCAATCTCATTCCTAGGCATATACCCACGAGATATGAAAACATATGTTAATGCAACATGTACATGTTTATAGCAGCATAGTTCATAATAGGCAAAAAGTGGAAACAACCCAAATGTCCATCAACTGACAAACAGATAACAAAATGTGGCATATCCATACAGTGGAATATTGTTCAGCAGTAAAAAAGAATGAATTTCTGATACAATCTATAACACAGATGAACCTTGAAAACATGCTAAGTGAAAGAAGCCTTAGTTTCTTTCTTTTAATTATCACCTGAAGTACAAAGCAGATGGTATTGTTACCATTTAACAGAGGAGGAAAATAAAGCTCAAAGAGATTGAGCTCCCTACAGCCACATAAACAATAATGTGAAACTGGGATTTCAACATATTCTAAAGACCAATAAAAACACTTTTTTAAAAGTGTTAAAGTCTTGATCTGTATCCCTTTTCCACTGTAGTGTCCTCAGTAATCATACAAATACTTTTCATATTCCCTTTTCCCTTTCTGTGTTTGTGCCTGGCCTTCTTCCCAGTGTCCTGGGCATACCTAAAAACTTCCAGTGGAAATCAAAGGATTGAAAAATTAAAATCTTAAAAATCAGCTCACTTTACTGATGGAAACTGAGGTTTACACAAATCTAATGTCTCGTCCAAGACCCTACTGTCACCTTGTGAAAAAAGCCTGGTTTACTTTGTCTCCCATCCAGTAGTTTATACCAGATCCACGATTTTCAAATTCACTAGTGATACTCAAAGATGTTCCAAGGAATAAATAGGCTGGGAAAGTTTTTTGTTTTGTTTTGTTTTGTTTTTTTT
>CAUYSK010101801.1:0-48952 GCA_963575035.1 Avahi laniger
GCCCCCGCCCCCCCCCGCCGCCGCCCCCCGCCCCCCCGCGCCCGCGCCCGCGGCGGGGGCGGGGGGGGCCGCCCCCCCTGGCCTGAATGACCAAACCCAATTAGCACAGCACAGCAACTTGAGGGCAGTGGCTGCTGCCCGCACTCCCCTGCCCCCGGTTTGGGTCAAGGCTACGCCTCAACTGTTGAGAGGCCCAAGGCAGCATCCCTCTCTGGGTCTCAGTTTCCCCATTATGTACCACATAGGAGTTAAACTGGACAAACTGGTCCTACAGTTCCCACTGACCCATACCCAAAGCTCAGGTGAGGGGGATTAGGGAATAAGAATCTCCTACTTCTAGTCCCTAAGGTGCCTCCAAGGAACCTGGGGGTGCCACAGGCCCAATGAGAAGGCCAGCAACCCACATGATAAACCTTCCAAGGACTTCAGCTGATGAGAGGGGCAGCCCCTGCAGAGGTACATGCATGATGGAACAGTGCGGGAGTGTGGGGACACCCGAGGGTCCCATGGCTAGGGGCCGCCTTGAGGAGACGAGCTGTAGAAGGGCTCTGTGGGGCAGGAGCGAGTGCTTGGACCCGAGTGCCAGGTGGGAATCACTGGGTAGGAATCTTGCCTCCACCACTCACCATCTGTGTGATTTTAGCATCGCTTAGGCTGGCTGAGCCTCAATTTTTCTTGTCTGTGAAACAGGGATAAAAATGGACTGACCTCACTAGCATATGTGAAATACACCACCCAGGGCCCAGCTTGTAGTATGTTGTGGTTAAAACAACTATTTCCTTTACAAATGTTTCCTTGGCAAGGTCACCCCACTCCTCCCCTCCAGTCCTGTCCCTTAGCCCCCACTCCATCTTCAGGCCTTGTGTCTGACCTTGTAGCAGAGATGGACTCCCCATCCCCCATCTCTCCCTGCCTTCTTGCTAACAAAACCCAAGTCTGCAGAATCTCCACCTCCAGCCCCAAGGTGACCCCATTGTCAGCTCAAGGGTAAATCCTGATTAGCCTGAGCCAATCATGATGTATCTTCTAGATTGCCAGTGATTGGTTCAAAGTGGACATGTGATCCAGTGCCAGCCAATGAGGTGTGAGGGGAAGTTGGCTGGGGGCTTCTGGGCAAGGTTTTCTCCCCTCTTAAGAAGAACCCCAAGGAAATACCTTTTCTATGCCTAATGTCTGGGTCTGCACATGATGCCTGGAGCTGTGGCAGCCATCTTTTTGCCATAAGGAAAGTCAGCCAAGAACAGAAATCCACACCAAAAGTAAGGCCAGCCAGGTAGAGCACAGGTGAGGACTTGGTCCTCCCTGACAGCCCACATCATCCACTTCTCAACTCCCTGTCGGTTTAAAGGGCCTAACCATGAGGAAAAAAACCATTGCACTGGGGTTGCCAAGGTATGCACAGAAGCAGCCTCTTTTCCTTACAGCCAAATATACTCCTTGGATTCAGCTCTTGAGGAGGGGTAGTCAGCTCAATGCTTGCTCCTCGAGTGCCCTGTGAACTGGCACAGAGCTGGAGGAGGGGGTACAGGGTTGTAGGACAGGCCAACAAGGAGTAGGCAGCCAGAGGAGGGCATTAGTCATGAAGACTCCTTGCCCAGTACTCGGGCTGAGCAGGCCAGCCTGGAGAGGGACATGGTAAGCCAAGGCCAGAAGGTGGGGAGGCCGGAGCTCCTACCAGGACCTGCAAGTATCCTAGATAGTCCCAGGGCTGGTGGCCAGAGGCTGGAGCCAGCACCGGCAGGACCTCGAATGCTGGCAGGCTTTTGGGGTACAAGGTCACAACTAGCCCCAATGGGAGACACTGCTGCAGCATGCCTCATGGGGACAAGAAGAGGAGAGAAGACTCCCAGGGCCCTACCACACCCACCCCAGCCTGAGCTCAAAGGGAGAAAGGAGAAATGTCCATTTGTGAATGCCTTTAGCATGGAGGCCTGCTCTCATTCTCTTTTCTAAAATTGAAGTTGGGGGTAGGGCTAGGGTGGGTTGTTTTGTTGTTTGTTTGTTGGAACTGGTGGTGGCACCAGGCCTGACCTTTAAGGCTTTAAATGCAGCATTTCAGGCAGCGCCAGCGGGAAGAGAACACAGGCTGCAGAAGGAAGTTATCAAGACTCAAATGCCACGTCAAGCTGGAAATTCATAGCAGAGTAGGGGCTCCTACCTGTCTCAGGAACACACTGGTCTATCTATGTTCACACTGCCTGGTAACAGGGGACCCAGAAAGCTTTGATGACTCTGAAATAGCACAGGGGCATCAGCATCAAAGTCTGCCCAGAGGAACACCAGGAGTTGGGCCTCACACCGCCTAGGCGCCTTGCCCTGCAGGTTTACCGAAGCAGGCCTCGACTTGCACCCTCACCCCATGCCACAGGTATTTTTACTTAAGGGAAACAGTTGTATGTCAGTGCAAGGAAGGCCAAAGGGGGAGTCACCCCTTCAAGTAGCCTGTATTGAGCCCTAGGAATGGGGACTGGGCCCTGCCCACAGAGCACGTGCAGCCAACAGAAATGTGGGGCCTGAAGGCTCCCTTTCCCTACCTGGGACCTCAGTGTCCTTGTTTATGTGATGGGGCATGAGGCTCCCAGGTGCTTCTGTGGCTGTGATATGCCCTTCCCAGATCAGGGAAGCATGCAAGGCCCATATTGCCCAAGGAGGTGGTTCTACCTAGGCTCCCTGCCCTGAAAGGAACCCCTCCTGGCCTACAGGCTCCTGAGTCCCTCACAGCCACTTCCGCCCTCTCTTTGCAGCAGCCCCATTCCAAAATGCCGAGGACCCTGGGCCATCCCAGCACTGAAAACACACAGATCCTGAGAATGCCAGGAAAGCAAAACTTAAACAGTTCTCTCAGACATCAGAACCCATCAGACCTGGGCCCACACAGCCCCAAGAGCCAGAGCCCATCACAGGGTCCTGACAGCCCTGTTCATGAAAATTCAGTTGACAAAAATTCATCCTTGAAAGAGAACGTCTGCGTCGGAGGTGCTCCGAATAGAGGAACATGCAGGAATCATCGAGCCAAAGCTTTCACACTCCAAATCGTGCCTGCTGACTGCATGGATGTGTTGCTGGGGGGGAGGACCCCAGACCTGCAGATGCTCCAAGGACTGCCAATCTCCTGCCCTTCAGTGTGCAAATGAGAAGCACTCACTCCGAAAGGGAAAAACGCCAGCCCAAGGTCACATAGCAAGGGTTTTCCTACTCTGCTTGAGCCCCAATCTCCACACCCACCCTCTAAAGATGCTTTACTTCACAAAAGACTCATGGAGCTCCTCTGAGTCCCAAGTCCTCCAGTGAATCTAAATACCGTTTAATTTGCAAAAATTTGAATTACAAGGACACAGCCTCTGTTTCCTTCACAGACTCATCATCATGCCAGTTGGTAGATGATCAAACTTTGCAGCTCTGCCTTAACTTAGGCTGTTCCTGACATAAAAGTTTGCAAAACACTGGTCCCAAACATCAGGATACTTTATTTCCCACTGCCAGTGTTTGCCCACCAAGCCCTGGCATTCGCCTCAAAGGTAGGTGGTGAAGGTGGACACTAGGAGTGCCTTCTGGACACAAAGAGATAAACCATGCATGTGCCAGCACTACACAGGCACACACATGCACACGGCCACATTTGAATTCACGTGCACACACATGTGCACACCTACATCTGTGTATATACATGAGAATGCACATGTATACATACCTGCACACGTGCATACATGTACAAGCACATACGCATGCACACACCCACTCACACATGCACACAAGTGGGCATGCCCACAAGCATGCACATACCTGAACACATCCAACACATATGCACAAACACACATATGAACACACAGGTGTAGACACTCCCATGTACAAGCTTACATGTACACACAGGCCAAGGCAAGGGCCAAGCACAAGAGGAAAGACCCAGAAACCACAATTGGGTCTCAGGTGCCTGTAGTGCCTTAGTGCCTGGTGGAGTGCCAAGTGCTATGGGCAAAGAGACGGGACCCAGCTGGACTGAGAATCCCCCCAGATCCAGTCAGGACCCACATGTCCTTACCACACACTCACTGGGCCAGGCCCATACCTCGCAACCTGTCATACCCCAACCCTATGAAGCAGCACAATCATGGAAATGTCATTTTACAGATGAGGTGCCAAGACCCAGAGAGGCAGAGGAAGTTCCTAAGATTACCCAGCTGGTGAGAGATGCGGCAGAGTCTCACCGAATGCCAAGAGGGGCCTCATTCAGAAAGAACTGGCCAGCAGAGAAGGAAGGCATCAAGGTGGACACAAGGGGCCCAGAGTCTAAGAGGGGCGGGGTAAAGACAGGCAGAGGGAGTGACTTCTCACCCTCTCACCCACTCCTTTCCCCTTTGTTAATGAGGATGGTTTCCAAGGTGGGAAGAGATGGTTAATGAACAGCAGGAAATATCTCCTGTGCCCCTCCCTCTCTGCTAAACAATTAGGCTGATCAGAGCTCAAAGTGGGTCAGTCTGAAAAGCAGACACCCAAGGTATGGCCAGAGGCCAGGACCGGAGGTCCAGGCACCCTCACACCAGAAGAGATAAGGCTCAGCTGGACTGGTGGTCAGGCCTCACTCCACGGCTAGAGCAGAGCGTGGAGGGCAGTAGGAAGACTCCAGACCTGCCTTCTTAGGGCATTAGAGTGTCAGAGTCAGTGGGACCCTAGAAGAGAGGAAACTGAGGCCCAGGGGAGGAGGAGCTTTGTCCAAGGTCACTAAGTAAGCTGCCCAAGCTAGAGAACATTGGGCTGGGTTTGCCCTTGACAGAGGCCCCCTGACCCAAGGCAGGGATGCTCAGGCCCCTTTGTGAAGATTCTCCCTACCTAATCCCAGCTAGACAGGGTCTCTTAGTCTGTGAGGGCCCACCCTCACCAGGCTCAGTCACCCGTACCAGCAGGGGCTGGGGGCCGAGCAGAGCCAGACCAGATCCGGAAGGAAAAGGCCCATGAGGCCCCAAGTGAGGGAGCAGGACCCAGCCTGGGGATACCCAGCCAATGGCCTGAGTCCCACAGTGGCAGGACAGGGCCTTGCTGAGTCCTGCCCCTAGGTCCTGACCTTATGTAGGCTCAGACTGTGCGGGCTTGAATGACAGAGCGCTGGATTCCTTTGGGGAGGCCTCAAGAGACCCCTGTGGGGACCCTGCAAGCCCTTAGGGGCCTCCAATCTCTGTGGTCACTTGCACAGATCCCCTCTTCTGCCTTAGCCACAGGCAGCTCAGGAGGCTCTTCAGGTTATACAGGACAAGAGAGGAAGGGAAAAGAAAAACAGCAAAAACCACACATACACTTCCCTTTGGGAATATGAATATTGATTCTGTAACTTCTTGTTTAGACAGTAGGCACCAGGAAAAAACCTGACATGAAGAGAATCTCCCCAGTTGGCTGGAGGGCTGTAGCCACAAGGGGAAAGTCTCCCACCCCTGCCTCAGGGTACCCTAAGCCCCAGTGCTCCTTCCCCAGGCCTGAGGCTCGGAGCACTGTCACTTAAAGACACAGGTCATGGGGGCCAGAGGCAAACTGCCTCCCCCCCCCCATGGGGGTGGGTGCTGGAAGGGAAGAAAAGAAAGAGAGCACTGTCACCCCAATGGCAACACTACCCTGCCAGACAGGGCCCAGGCCCAATCCGCCAGCTCCCATTGAACAGTGCCTAGCAATGAGCCTTCGAGAGCCCTGGTTCCCCAGCCCCCCAAGTTCCACCTGTCCAGATGGCATGAAACCCTCCAAGCATGTCTATGGTCCTAGCCCTCTGAAGTTCCCCCAGGCCTGGCAAAACTGCTGAGGGACGAGAGGATTAGCCTTAGCTTTCCATTAATAATCCCCCCACAAACCCCCATGACCTTTCTGTCAGGAATCACACGGGAACCTGGGGAGGAAAACAGTATGCATCTCCTGAAATGGAGCTCCTTCCCGCTCTCCCCTCTGCCCCTCCCCGTACCCCTGCACTGAGCAGGCCTGGCCTGTGATTCAAAGCCTGGGGAAGGGGACACCGTGGGCTAGGGGGGTGCTCCGTGAAGGCCTGTGTGCACGTGGGTGGGGGAGGTGGGCACAGGGGCTATGAGTGCTGGGGCTGGCAAGCCAGTCTCAGGCCAAGGAAGGCCCTTCAGGATTATCTGAGATCCAGAGGAGGAAAGAGGCACAGAGCAAGAAAGGTTACAGCGAGGAGGCCTAGGCTCACCTCCCGCGTCCTAGGACTCATTTTCTTCCTAAAGACTCAGGTTTCAACCCCCCACCCCGCCTGCTCCATTTCCTGGGCCCACTGCCTAGATGTTCCAAGCCCTCTAGTTGGACAGCCTAAGTGTCTCACAGATCCATCTTTTCCCAGTCCTGCCTCCAGCAGTTGTGGGCTTTTGGCAAGTCTCTATCTTTTTGAGTCGCAGTCTTCCCATCTGTGGGATGGGCATGACCACAGGTTCTGAGGTCCAGGCGGTAACACGGTTGAGGGGCTTGGCCTGGGTTCAGTGACTGAAGACCACTGTTAGCCTGGTGACATCCCCCCACAATAGTCAAGCTGGGCTGCAGGGAGGGAGGGAGACAGCAGTCTGCCCTCAAGGACCTAGTATCTGGCGTGGGTGAGCATAGCCTGAGTAAGCGGCACATCCCAGAGATGGGGTGGAGGAGGCCTCCGGAAGGTACAGGTGTAGACCTTGAAGGAGGGGTTCTAAACCCCCGAGAAAAGCAATCAGTAAAGATGGCGCAGCATGAACAAAGCAGAGAGACAGGGGCACTTAGCCCATGGGAGCACTGCGAGAAGACAGCAGGTGAGGGCCATGGCTGTAGCGTCTGGACTTGACAGTAATCTTAACAATAGCTGCATGGCACCTGACAGAGCCCTCCCTGACCACCAGGGAGGGCTATACCCTCTCCCATTAACTCTTACCACCAGTCTCTAATGCAGATTCTATTATCTCAGTTGGGGAAACCAAGGCAAGGTCATCCGATTAGCAAGGGTAAGCTCTGGATGCCAAAGTCTGAGCCTGCAGGGTCTACACCTGACACCTAGCATATCCCCAAACTGCCTCTTCCCAGGAACTGGCAGTGTCCACCCGTACACATCCAAGGTGTCAAGAGCTGATAGTGCCCACCTGTACACAGGCAGAGGGGAGAAGACACACTGACTGCAGAAGTGTCACTCCACGTGTGGGGCCAGCTTCACTCTGGAGTCAGTTTCTCCGCGGTGACACAAGTATGACGAAGAATCTGAGTGAGACTCACCTGCAGACTATGAGGGGACTCATCTTAAAACAGGCTTGCTCCCTTCTCAGGGGTTAGCCTGACACAGCTGGCCAGGAGGAGGTGCCCAATAAAGATGGGGTCTGGGGGTACAGCAGCCAAGGGTCCCCCCCCACCAAAATCCTCAATACCAGGAAGGATGTGAGCACCTGGAAGCTCTGCATCCCACTGACGGCAGCCAGCAGTCCTCGAAGCCTCACCTCCTCCCTCCTGCAAAAGCTGCGTCAGGTTGTTGGGAAGATGGGAGACCCAGATGTGTGATGCTGCCTCCCTCTAATAGGGAGAGCCACAGGGAAGTGGAGACAGGGGCTCAGAGGCCCAGACAGACACATGTCACCCACCATTAACCATAGCTAGACTGGACGCACACCCTGTCATGGGCACTGCTCCCCATGTGTCCACTTAGGAGAGGAGCACACACTCTGGCTGTCATTAATCTGCTGGAGATCCAAACTCCTCAGGCCCCTCACTGTTCCCACCCACCCCCAGAGGAAGGGAGGTGCTGGCCAACACCATCACTGGAGCAGAGCTGGGCTAGGAGGGTGAAGCCAGGCGGGCAGTTCAGCTGGGCGCGCTACCCAGCACTCAGCCAGGACTCCACAGAGCAGGGGACAGAGAAACCCGGGGACACCAGAGAACAGGGCACAGAGGCTCAACAAACATGATAGAAGAGGTGGGCAGGACAGGGTGGGCACAGATTGATGAGAGACCCAAAGAAGGGGAGCAGGGGAAGATGGAGGGAAAGACACAGGGAGAAGCAAAGCAGTGAGGGCTGCCCCTCGGCCTGAGCGCTGGGGTGTGCGTAATCAGAAAGAGGAAGCAGGTGAAAGGAAGTGTGCTCTGACCCCATCTCCCCCGAACCCTAGACACACATGTACACACATATGCATGCATACGTGTACATGCCAAGTAGCCTTCTCCTTGTTTGAAACCCTGAATCAAGTGCAGGAGGGGTGGGAAGGCCCCCCCCCTAAAACCAAGCCCTATCCTTCCTCCAGCAGTAACTCCTCTGCCCTTCTCAATCCAGCAGCAGCCTTGATCCATTTCGCCTGGTGGGCAGAGAGCCACGCTGCCAGAGAGATTGCAGAAATAACGGCCAGGGGACCCCAAACCCGCACTCACTTAAAATCCAGCAGCTTGCAAAGCCGGGCCCCTTTGCATTGGCAGATACCAACGAGAAAATGACTTTCCCATCAAGGGCTCTCTCCACTGAGGGGCTGTCTCCCCAGTGTCAGGAGGCTGAGGGTCGCACTCTCTACCTTGGATTTCCACCTGTATCAAAGAGTCATCCCAGCCTGGCCACACTGACCCAGGAGAAGGTTCTGGGAGGCCACCCACCCTGGATCCCCACAGAGCCCTCTAGCCCCAATGGCAGCCTCAGCCTTTCTTGTCAATTCAACAAAAGCACCAACTCCAGCTAGCCATGGACGTGTTGGGGGAACCTCAAAATTCCCTCCCCTTCCTCCCTCCAAGGATCAATGGGCGTCTGCATCTGCAGGACCAGGGCAGCTGAAGGGCGCTGGCTGTCACAGCAAACGCTCTGTGTCGTCGCACCATTAGTCACCTCCCCTAGGACCCTCAGAGCTGTGCAGCCCCCACCCCAGCTCCACTCTCATTCCCTAATTATGGTTTGCAAGACATGTCCCAAACCCTCGAATTAGCTCGAACTATATTGACGAGAGAAGAGCGTCCAGCTGGAAATGTGCTGCTGCTGTCACACCCGCCTCCCCATCTTCTGGCTAGGGACAGAGGGACAGGTGTCCACTCTGGTCAGGGTCTCACACACTGGCCTTCTAGGGGAGATCCATGCAGGCGCAGCAGCCATCTGATCCACTGCAGGTTGCAGGGAAAGGGAGCGAGGTTGGGAGAGGTAGAAGGAGACATCTACTTAAACCTTCACTCAAGGATCTATGAAACAGCCAGGAAAAAAATAATTGTGGCTTGGCTCGTGCTTGGCTTTGAGGAAGAAAGAACAACAAAAAAATAATGCTTTTGCTCTTTTTAAACATTGTAGTTCAAGTCCATTTTCATCACAGCAAATGAAAGACAATAACACACACGCCAGCCCTGAACTTCCATATGATTCTCTTCTCCCTGTGCACCCCCACACGCACACAGAAAAATCCAGACGGTTGACAGAGGACACGTCCGTGAGGCACCTGTAATTTGCCAACTGATCACCCGCCTGAGCACAGCCAGGCTGTGCGAGGAGAGAAATGACAAGACAGAGAGAGAGAGAGAGACCCAAAGCAGTGCCTTTCCAGAGTTTGTTTTTCCGTCATCTGGGAGAACCTATAAGCTGGAGACGGCAGATTTTGTGGCAGAACCCGGGGCTCTTACCCTTGGGCAGAAATGGTCTAATGACGCATTGTCAGCCTCTTTCCTTCTGAGGCCAGACCCTCTCCTGTGGCCACCAGCAGCCTGACTACTCATGCCCCAATCTCCAAGCCAGGACACTGGTGAAAGAGTCCAGGGACAGGTGGCTTCTCAGACCCCGGGGACAGAAGCAAGGTGGTCACTATTTCCCAAAGGGGTATCTGGGCACTGACATGGCTGGGGCATTGTGTCAGGAAGTTGATGCTGTCCTAAAGGCCACATGCACTCAGTATCTGTGCCCAGTCCCAGACACATCTGGCTAAGCTGACCCGGAGGAGGCAGCCCGAGTGTGCTCTTGGGGAGGGCGAGAAGGCTCGGAGGACCATGAGAATCTACAGAAGCTGGCAGAGCCAGGAGATGCTGTTACCCTGTTGGCAGCAGCAGGGGCAGGCAGGGGTCCTCCCCACCATTTACCTTTTGTCCTGACCCCAATACTTTCACTTCCTAATTGGGCTCTCCAGGGAACTCTCCCCTCAGGCGTATGGGGGCACAAGAACAGTGGACACTGACCCCCCCCATGGCACTGGCCACAGAAAGAAGGTGCTCACATCCTCTGCGTACAGCCCCCCACCTCAGGAAAAGGCCCATGAAGAGTGGTGTTTAGGTGCCCCCACCTCTGGGTCTAAAGGGTTCCCACTGGGGAGGGAGCATGGAGCAGGTATGCAGCTTCAACTCTGCCGGGCAGGGGTCATTGGCTGCCCCCTCACCCAACCCTGGGTTCCCTTATCAACGGGACAGCGACAGGGGAATTAACTGACAAGCTAGGACCGGACCCCTCACCCCATCCTGGGGCTTGAAGATCTTGCCTTGCTCCGTTTGGGGGGTTTAGGGGAAGCAGGGGCACCGCGGGGAACTTTCGCGACGCAGCCAGAGCGCTGGTACCGCGGCTGGCAGCCCTCGGGGCTTGGGGACGCCGCCCCCGGGCGCAGCGGGCAACCGGATCCAGCGCCCCCGCCCCCGCACGAGGCGCAGGAAAGGACCGGCGAGGACCGGGGTCGGGGGGCAGAGGGGCGCGCAGTGCTCGGCTGGGGTCCCACGGCCGGTCGAGGCCACTTACGTGTGCTGCTGGGGGAAGCTGTAGGCAGACGCGCCGGGGGCGGCGAGCAACGGTAGAAGCAGCAGCGAAGGCAGCAGCAGTGACAGCGGGCGCCGGGGCCCGGACGCCTGGCGCCGGGCGCTGGGGCCGGGCTGGGGGCAGCAGCCGGGCCAGGGGCGCGCAGTCCGCGCTGGGCCGGGCCGAGAGGCGCCGCAGGTCCGTGCCGGCACCGCCATGTTTCCATTCAAGATGCGGCGCCGCGGGGAGGGGGGGCAGCGGCGGGATGGGGGGGCGCGGGTGGCGGGCGGCAATTCGGCCTCTCCTCCTCCGCCTCCTTCTCCGCGCGGGGCCTCCGGGCTGCACGGGCCGCAGCGCCTCTGCGGGCTGCGCGCCGCGATTTCGCCGCCGCGTTGGCTCGAAGCGTTCTGAGCGTCCGGCCCGGGACCTGCGCTCAAATAGCGGCCGCCGCCAACCTGCCGGCACCGCCCTCCTCTCTCCCTCCCTCCCCACTCCCCGGCCGGCCCGCCCCCGCGCGCCCCCGCCGCGGCCACGCGCCCACCCGTGCCCGCGCGCCCCTCGTCCCGGCGCAGTCCCGAGCCTGCCCTACTGGCCCGCGCGTCCCGCACCCCAGCCGCTGCCCTAGCGCTCAATGTGCGCCCCCACTCCACGCCTTGGACCCTGCTGCTCCTCTCCACCCCGCTGGCAGGAAGCGTCCCCGGACCCGCGGCCCAGGGCTGGCGCATATGTGACCCTTCTGGGGGCTCGACCTTCAACAGGCTTAAGGCCTAGAGTCACAGCTTTAATGGTGGAGTGACAGCCTTCTGCAGAGACCAGAGAAGAGGGCAATATTGAACTCACACCCTCAGTGGCTCCAGCTACCTTCAAGATTTCTCTGTGCTGGGGGCTTGCACGCGCAGCCCCTGGCAGAAAGAAAGGGCCTGGACCCCCCTGGTTCCCTAAGTGGAAACCTGGGCCCAGATGCACAGTTGCGGGGGGGGGGGGGGGGGGGGGGGGGGGTGGGGTGGCCGGGTGCACCCTTTGCCCCACCACAACAGCAGTGCCCGGGGGGCAGACGGACCGGGGGGCCCCCCCCCCCCACCCCCCCCCCCCCGCCCCCACCCCCCCCCCACCACCCCCCCCCCCCCCCCCCCCCCCCCCCCCGCCCCCCCCCGCCCCGCCCCCCCCCCCCCCCCCCCCCCCCCCCCCCCCCCGCCCCCCCCCCGCCCGCCCCCGCCCCCCCCCCCCGGAGGAGGGCAGGATGCAGCCTTGTGCAGCCACTCACTTCAGGGCCCTGGGCTGAGCAGGCACTGTGTGCAGGCCAGCCCCAAGCCCCAGCTCCCAGGGCTTCCATGGCCTCTGTTTAGATCCTTCCAGGGCCAGGAAACTCACCCCTGCACAATCCAATCATTTCTGTCCTGGAGGCCCCTGGCTCTTCCTTGCTTGGGGGAGAAGACTGGGGCTAGTGTCAATCCCAACTCTGTAGCTTGTGGGCCTTTCAGAGCCGCAGTTTCCTCTCTTGCAGATGCTCATGTGGGTGCCCACCCCAACTTCCAGAATGAAGTGAGAATGGAGTGAATTGCCGGTAAGCTGAAGCACTTGCAGGTGGGGAGAGCATCCCTGGGATCCTGCTGAAGTTGCCCCTGGAACCCTGCTCTGCTTCTGGCGCGGATAGGATGGGAGAATGCTCCCCACCAGCCTGGCACAGAGCAGGACCCCCTCAGCAGTAACTGCCCACAGACTCTGCCTACAGTGAGGAGGGAGAGACAGTAACCAGCAGGGTAGTTCAGCGATGCCCAGAGGCCCCATCTCATGATATCTGGGGAGGAGGGTCTCCTAGTGCCCACTCACAAGTCAGCCCAAGGAGGGTTTACAGTTGAGGAGGGAAGAGCAGTGGCCCCTATACTGAGAAGGACGGAGGTGGGGGCTGGAAGTAGGGCTCAGGACAACCTTCACTTGCTCCTTAGTCCTACTTAGGCGCCTCCCACCCCTGCCCCATCCCAACAAGCCAGGGCTGGGCCGGGGACAGTTCCCTTCATTTCATGGAGTTCTTCCTTCCCTGACTGGAATGAGCCTTCAGGGGCCGGTTTTGCCAACAGGTCCCAAACCATGAGGCCCCAAAAACATGATCGGAGGAAGCCATTGCAGGGGCCAGGGGCCCTGGGCCTCAGACCTCTGGCAGTCCTGGGACCTGGTGGACAGGAGGGACCTGGTGGACTCTGGGAGGCCAAGTAGGTCAGCTTTATGGAGAAACAAGTAGGGTCCTCACTGAGTCAGAGGTTGATTATACCAGATGCCCCCCACCTCTGAACAGAATGGGAGGGTAGGGGACAGGGGTCCTGCACAGAAGCGTCATTGAGCCTGGGCTAATCAGCCCCCCTCCCAGCCCTGCCTGCTGATACCTGCCTCCAGCATCTGCCTTCCCCATGCCCAGGCTAGGGCTGGCTGGTGGTGTCCTCCCCCACCTGTTTGCTGGACAAATACCTGTGCTCATGGCCCCAGGGGATCAGCACAAAGGGCTTCACTCCTCCTGGCTGCCTTGGGGCTGGGAGAGGTAACTTCCCAGGGCAGACCCTACAGTGGCTTAAAAAATGTCAGGGGCAGCCTCCCTGCCCTTCGACACCAGGATGGCAGTGCTGTCCCCGAAAAGTGCCCAGGCACTTGGAGCCAGTGTAGATGCAGCGAGTGGGCAGTTGGGCATTTCAGTTCTAGCCTCCGCAGATGTGCACCTAATTGAGGCCGCTGGCACCCAGGGAAAGGCGGGAGATTTTGGTTGACAGGCCGTTAAAGGAAGACAAATAAGGAGAGGAGGTAATTAAGAGTAAACGGGTAGTAAGAGTTTACACATTCCAACTTTTGAGGCTTACAACATCTTCAGCCCTCCTAGTGGCTGGCAACAGCCACAGATTAAGATCTTGGAAGGAAAAATCAAGACTTCCCAGGGAATAGGAGAACTTCCATGGCAGGCACATCGATAGGTAGGAAAGGCCTGGATCTACCCCCCTGGCCCCAGGTGCCTGTGCTGAAGATGTAGGGTGGCAGGGGTAGGTAATGCTGCAGTCAGCAGAGAGGGACCTGGCCCTGGCAGGGACCCTGGCAGGTGCCAGTTCTGCATAGGAGAGTCAGAAGAGTCTGAGAGAGCTTTATGGAGAACCTACTATGTGCCAAGCAGACCCTGGGCTCAGTTATGCCACTGGAGGGCAGAGGAAGCCCATCAGGAACATTCAGGACACCTGGTGTGGCAAGATTTCCCACCCCAGCCTGCCCACTTCTGGCTTTCTTTCCCATCACCCTTTTGCCCCTCCATTAAGTCAACAGTCTGTGAGGTGGCTCACGCCTGTAATCCTAGCACTCTGGGAGGCTGAGGTGGGAGGATTGCTTGAGCTCAGAAGTTCAAGACCAGCCTGAGCAAGAGCAAGACCCCTGTCTCTACTAAAAATAGAAAAATTAGCCGGGCATCATGGCGTACACCTGTAGTCCCAGCTACGCAGGAGGCTGAGGCAGGAGGATTCCTTGAGCCCAGGAGTTGGAGCTGGTTGCTCCAACCTGCTCACACAGGTAGCTGTGAGCTAGGCTGATGCCACTGCACTTTAGCCCAGGTGGAAGAGCGAGACTCTGTCTCAAAAAAAAAAAAAAAAAGTCAACAGTCTGGACAGCTCTTTACTCAGTGAAAACTCCTGTGTGGGAGCTTTACTTCTACAGTTCCTTCTGTCTGGAACACCCTCTTTCGCCTCTACCACTTGAACCCAGGCTATTTGTGAACCCATAAATACCGCCTATGCCAGGAAGCCTTCCTGGACCCAAACTGGATGGGCCTCCCCATCTCAGTCTCCTCTCTCCTGCCCCCTGCCCCAGCCAGTATGCAGCAGCCTCTGCCTTGGGTTCAGAAACACACCTGCACTCTAGACTGTTGTCAAGCTGGGACCTGAGCCTCCCTAGTCCCAGTCACCTCCTCCAGGCCTCACAGAGAGTCTGGCCATGGGAGGGCACAGAAAGTTTTGACATAAAGAATCAACATTTGGGTGGCATGTCAAAGAGCCTGGGGGTATGCCTAGGAAGGGTGGGCTGGTCTGGGCATGAGGTGTGTCAGCTTTGGCATCAGACATCACAGGTCATGTAGGCAAGTCACTTTGCCTCCCTCAGCCTGTTTCTTCATTCATATGGTGGAAGACATGATCCCCATCTGGCAGGGGTGGTCTGAAGACCCAAAGCATATAATACTTTTAGGGCAGGACCTGGTGTTCAGCAAGAGCTTAATGAAGGGGAGACACAGAGAGATTCAGGCACCCACAAGAAGGGCAGGCCCTGTATGCAGACAGGCAGAGAAGGCTTCCTAGCAAAGGAAGAGGGATTCCAGCTCAGTCTTGCAAGGTGAGCAGGATGGGGTGAGCATATTAGAGAAGGGAAAAAGGGAGACCCCTGGGGTGAGCAGGACCTGAGCCAGCACCTGCCCTTCTGAGCCCCATCCACCCAGGTCTGCCTCCCCATCGGTCAGTTGAGCTGGCCGCAGCCTTGACAAGTGTCCTATCGCAGGAGGCTGTCCCTGTCTCAGCCAGTCCACTGAGACCTGCCTATTTTGTGCCCACTTTAGGCTGGACTCAGTGGCCTCCAATGGGACCCAGTTAGGATACACTCTACATATGGGCTGACTGCCAGCACTTGCACCTGTCAGTGGCTACTTTGGCTCACCTGTTAATTCCTTGGGGACACTCAGGGATGTGATGCTCCCCAAAATGTCCCTGCCTGAGCATGGTACAGAGGCACCATGGCTTCTAGATGCAATCAGATGGGAACCCCACCTCTGAACGCATCAAGAATCCTTCAAGGATCCTCAGTGCAATATCGACCCACAGTCAATTTAGTACCATTTACTGTAACAAGTGTAGGGGGCTTCCCTTTCAAGCAGTACAAGTGTCACCACCTACACATCAAAATTGGGGCCAAATTCCAGGTTACAGACAGTCAAAGGCTGTAAGACTCCCTTGTTAGACAGAGGGGAAACTGAGACCCAGAGAGGAGAGGAGACTTGCCCGAGGCCAGTGCAAATCAGAATGTGGAGCTTTCTTCAGTCTGGAGACCTGGGTTGTGATTCCAGATCTGTCTCCCCATGACCAAGGGTGAGAGGCCAGTGAGAGCCCCCAGACCACGGGTCCTGATGTCCCCATCCCAGCTTCCACCAGTAGGGAAGCCAAGAACCCAGCATGGGGCTCGTGGGGAAACCAGGTCTCTTTGCACGGCAGTGGAGCCCCTCATTGGACCTCCATCGTCATGAGAGTCACTTCACTCAGATTATTTCACTGAGCAAGAGCTGGTTAATTGGGTAAGTTCTGGTAAACATAAGAGGCTTGATCCTTGGCCCCTGGGAGCTCCACTCATAGTAGGGGAATATGACACACAGGAAAAAACACGGTGAGTACCTCAAACCACACATAATTACATCATGTGGGTGAAACAGAGCATGTGGTCACTCAGTGCTATAAGGCGTGGGTGGTCAGGGACCTGACCTCTTGGACAAGGCAGCCTTGAAACTGGCACAGAAGGGCAGGAAGGGCTTGGATGGGTGAATGGCTAGAGGTGGGAGAAAAGAGTGTCCCTGGCAGGAGGTCTGAGCAAAGGCCTGAGACAGGAAGGGGCTGGCCCTCTTCCCCGGGGGCAGGCACACCGCCCCTGGCCTGTATGTGTGAGCAAACGACGTCCTGGCGAGGCAGGGAAATGACGGCATGACCTTACAGGCAGCTTGGGGCAAGGCTCATCTCAGCGGTGAAGAGGAGCCAGGAAGTCGAATGGTCAGCTGGACCCCCTGCACCAGGACTCCAGGACCCTGGGTGGCCTCAGCCTCAGAGAAGGAGAGGAAAAATAAGTTGGTCATCGGCCTTGTGAGCACAGGGAAGCGCAGCCTTTCCTTCACCACCTCAGCTGCCCTCACCAAACTCAGGTGCTCCTAGCTCAGGTAAGATGGAGCCAGGCGTGCCTGCCCAGCCAGAGGTCTGCTCCCCCAGGACCTTGGCTGTGGCATCCCCATTCCCACCAGTAGCTGTTCTGGACAGTCTGGAGTTTTCCTCAGAGAGCTCTGGACCAACCTGCTCATTTTACAGATTCAGAAACTGAGGCCCAGGGAGAGGCAGGTGTCAGTTGTTACCATTAGCAACGAGGCTCAGGCTCCAGAATGAAGTCTCAGTTTTGTCCTCTGTGCCACCTTCCAGCCATGGGGCCTTCAGAGTCCTCAGAAACCCCCCTTGGGGAGGACCCTGACCCAAATGTCTGCCTCGGAGGAGTGAGAGGCCCCTTGGTGTGCCACCCTGTGTCCCACATGCCATGGTATTCATGGCACAAGGGCCCAGATACCGGGTTTGCCCCCTCCCCTAAGGCCTTCATCCCACTCTGGCAAGAGAAAATGAGGACAAATAAAAGAGAGAAATTCTTCCCTCGAAAGAGCATTAGGTGTCTGAACGGCTTCCGAATAAATAAAAGTCTCCTCAGAGCCCCCAGCCAGTGCTGACAGTAGCTCTAACTCTCTACGAGACAGGTTTTTCTGCCTCCAGGTGGAAGTGAAGAGTGTCAGTGGTGGGCTACGTCGGGCTCTGGTGGAGGCAGCCCTCCGTCACTGCCTAACATCCCATCAGCGCCTCGGCGCAACGGCCGTGGCAAATTGCTCCTCTGAGAGCCACCCCTCCAGGCCAGTCGGAGGGGGTGAGGAGCAGGCACCGGCCTCCGCCACCAAGGGTGGGAAAGAACTTCTGGGGCGGTTCCCTTCCCTGCCCGCTGCTGGGATCCCGTCATCTGTAGTTCTGGAAACAACCTGTCCCTAACTTGCTCATTTTGCAACTGAGGAAACTGAGGCACAGAGGACTTTGGTGACTTGGTGAATGAAACTAGCAGGCCCAGGATGCATCTCCTGAATAAGTCAGCTCTGCCCAGTGTGTCAGGAGGGAGGGGTCTGTTTCCTGAGAGGGGCTCTCTGAGGGCAGTACCACATCTCATGCCTCCCACCCTCCCCTTGGCAACAACAGAGGGCACTAGAGTGACGGCCATAAGTGCTGCTGGACCTGAAATGGCAGGAGAGATCAAGGCTAGGCCCAAGGAAGTACCTTCTTCAGCAGCAGGTGGGAAAGGCCCTGCCTGAGGAAAGTCCTCACATCTGCTGCTGCTTCTACTGAAAGCATCTCTTGGCTTCCGCTCATCAACTCTTTCGTCTCTGCTAGGCCTTTGAAGGGCGGGCAGGACCTGGCTCCACCATCACTTAATTTAACTGATGGCTGCCGTTCCTATGAGGGGCAGGTAGCACTTCATTTTTTTGAACCTGGAGGATGGATGAGGCTAGGTGGTTCTTCCGAAATTCCCAAGGTTGACACTGTGTGAGGTGGCAGTGGGACCAGTAGGGGCATCCTGTTGTGAGAGGCTGGAGGGCTCCAGGGAGGGAGCCCTGCTCCACTTGGTGAGGCGCCTGCCTCCTGGGGGTGGTGCTGGCACTTCCTGGACACCAGGCAGGGAGGGGAAGGGATGCTCTCAGCTGATAACCAATCCTGCTTTCCTGTTAGCACTGGTGTAGCGCTCTCCACCTCTGGAATCATGGCCCCATCTATAGTCCTCTCTGCCCTCCCTGGAACTGGGGCCTTCGAGACCTCTGCTTGTTCCCAGGCCTGAGGGAAGGCGGGTGGGGAACAGGGAGAAAGAAGGCATGAGGCTCCTCCCCTGCTGGTTGGTGTGACTTGGGGATGGAGATCCTGGAGAAGACCCTCCCTGCGGATCTGTTGCCCTAATAGCAACGCTGTGAGCCTCAGGCCTATTCCAAGTGCACTTATGATTCAGGCCAGTCCCCCATGAAATCTTCAATGGCACTGACCCAAGGGGGAATGGGTGAGCCTCTGCTGAGAAGGCTGTTCTGGATTGGAAGCTACTGTATGGCCTGAGGGGTGCAGTGGAGGCTGGGGACACCCAGGAGAGACAGGCCCAGGCAGGGCAGGCAGCAGGGCCAGGAGTTCTAGCTCCTCAGGCCACACAAAGATGCAAAGTAGGCAGGGCTGTCTCTGTCCCCAGGCTGGGTGGAAACACTCCTCCCTCTCTTTTGCTAGCATGAAGCAGTACTTAGGTGAGCAAATGAAGGGAACATCCAGTCTGGATAAAAGATGCAGGCTGTGCAATATGGCAGGAAACAGGGGCAGGGATGGGAGTTGGGCGGATAGACAGGACAGGGGCTGGCCTGGGACAATTGTCCCCAAGATAGGCTAGCTGAGAGACAGACATCACTGCCCAGAAGGTGTGGGATGGGGAAGGGGAGGTTGTTCAGGGAACAAGTCCAGGAATGCATAGCTTGCAGGGATTCTGGATCCTTGCTTGGGGCCATCCATGGCCTTGTTTGGTGGTCAGAGCTGTCACATGTCCCCATGTTGGGTGTCTGTTTTCCACCAGCTGATAAAGGGCCAATACTGTGGCCAGCAGAGCAAATGCTAGGACAAAGGCAGTGATCAGGGGCCTCTTGGTGGCCTAGAACAGACCTTGGAGGTCCAGGAGCCTCTAAGAGCCAAACCCTCTCCCTGCAGAGTAGGGCCATCAGGGAGCTTCCCTGGGCTCTAGGCAGCAAAGGGGTGCTTGGGAGGCTGTACCCAGATATGCCGGTGAGAGTCTGGAGGAGGGTGAGGAGGCGTCCACCTGCTTATGTTCCTACCAGCTGGAAGGCTCCTGCCCCGACTATTGCCATGGCCTCCCTGAGCCCTGTTTGGCAGCTCCAAAGCACCATCTTGCTGAGGTCTTAATTTCTAAATGAGCAAGGAGGAGCTTTAGGGAGGCAGAGGCGGAGGGAGAGACTCACTGAGAGAGACCTCACTGAGGATCAGGATGTGGACTCAGCAGTTTGCAAGCCACTAAGGTCTTGCCTGAAAATCCAAGCCAGATGCCGTGGGGTGGCTGGGAGCAGGTCGTGGATAGGAAAGCCTGGCGGTGAGTCAGGTGTGGGACAAGAGGGGAGGATGGTACTCAGGCCCAGGGCAGGAGGTGTGCCAGGCAGGCTCACACCTCAGAGAGGAGGGCATTATCAGGTGTTTACAAATGAATAAATGACTGTGTAATACATCACCTCCATCACGCTGGGGCCTGGGGTCAGGCCTGCCATGTGACATGTGACCCCTGCCAGTCCTGCAGGCCATATGCCTGGGAGTGAGGTGAATCTTGCCCTCAGAACTCCATGCAGCCTCCTCCTAGGCTCCGGTGCTGTTTCTCTCAGCCGCATCTCTCTGACTGGACTCAGCGCTCCCTGTAAGTCCCTGCCGCTCAGTCGCCCCGTCCCCAACACAGATAGCTACTATTCTGTCAGACATTGCAGGGCACTGCGGCCCATTCAGGCCGGCCTAGCTGTGCTCACAGAAAGCTGGACAGGCCCAGGGTCTTCTCGCCCCAGGCTCTGCTGACTCCCCAGCCTTCTAAGTCTGCTCTCACCAGAGCCTTGGGACCGCACTGCAGCCTCACCAAGTCTTGCTGTGGCTTCTCCATAAGCAGGCACTGAGGGCTGGAGCCTACACTGAGTGCCCCTGCCCCAACCTCTCCTGGGGACCGTGTGCTCACTGTACAGAGGAATAGGGCTTGCCCTGGGTCACTGTGGCTTATGATTTCCAAGTGAGGATTCTTGATATTTCCTTCTGAAAGTGCATGAGAATAATAACCCCTGTCACCATTCCCTCCTCTCCTCCAACTCCTCCATGCCTATACCTACCAGGCACTGGGCCAGAAGGATGTCTAATTCCCAGAACAGCCTTCCAAGTAAGTAGCATTAGCCCCATTGAGCAGATAAGGAAACTGAGGCTCCAGGAGTTCTGAGTGACTTGTTTAAGGCTGTCTGGGAAGCAGCAGAGATGGGCTCTAATTCCCAATCCACCTCCTCCTGGGTTGATGCACGAGGAGCATATTGTAATCTTTTTTTTTTTAATAAGCCCATCTTATCTCAATATGCAAAACTATGCACATGGCATGCAAATTATCAGAAAAGCTCCCAGGGTGGCAGTGCAGCCTTTGGGTTTTACCAATGATCCAACAATTCAGCCTCATCTCTCTTACTTCATCTGAGCCTCTCTGTTCTGCCCGCCCCATCAAGGTGCCTCCAGGCAGGGCTTTGCAGGAGAGAGTGGGGATTTGTTCCCATGTGCCCGGTGAGGTGAGCAGTCCTCAGATCCCACAAATGAGACAAGGGTCCTATGCCCACTCCTCCCCTCCTCCTTGCCCTTCATGGACTTCCCTGGGCCCAGCAGAGTTGAACATCTGTATTTTGGCATGCATGACAACGGGGACTGCTTTCTGCTGCCAGAATGCAGGAAGGCTTTCTGAAGGTGGAGGAGAGAAGGACATTCCAGATGAAGGGAACACTGGCAAACTAGTAAAAGGTGTTAAGGTAGATCTGCTCCAAGGAAAGCCAGTGAAGCATTTAAGGTCTGCTCTGTTGTGAGGAGCAAAGGAATCTTTTCCATGATGAAAGAGCCCATTGCACTGGAGCAGGCAGGCCAGGAGGCTGGAAGGCAGGTGGCGGGGCTAGATCCAAGCTGTGGCCGCAAATCACAGGAGAAATGTCCCGTGAGCACAGGGTGGAAAGGACAGTCATCCCAGCACCTTGGCCTGATTCACGGCCGGGGAGGCAGCGGACATCCACCAGGCACAGGTGACCTTGAGCTTGTTGACTAACATCACTGCACCTCAGTCTCCTTGAAGGTAAAATGGGTTTAGTAAGCTCCTCATCTTCCTCTCAAGCTGCTGGGAAGCCACTGGGGGCTTGACCCATTGCTGAGTCATAAGGCAAGGCCTTCATGGAAAGGCTGTACCCGTGCTGTTCTCCAGGCCTGTGGAGGGAGGTAGGGCAAGAGTGCTGCCCCCTCCCCAAAACATACCGTCATACCATGCATCTGAGGTGATAAGCCAGGCCTGCCACATGCCAGACACCCCCAGACAGCTCAGAACAAAGCCCCAAGCCAAGGTTAGGACAGGGACTGGGGCAGAGTGACAGATCAGTGAGGGCGGAGCAGTGGGTGGAGGCCTCCTGCCTGCTGCTGAGGTGCACAGGGGATGGTGGGAAGCCCTGAAGGGAGGAATGGCCAAGAGTCTCAGAAGGTGACAGACAGGGATGGGAGGTGGGTGGCCCAGGTCAGTCTGGAATCTTATCTTCTGGATCCCAGAGACTAAACAGGTTTGTCCCTGGTAAGTTGGTCAGATAGGGGCAGCTGCCAAGCAGGGAGAGGCTCCATGGAAGTTGATGCTGCCTCTTCCAGGACACTGGATTTCACACTGGTTTTAAGCAACAGGGAATTCTTTTCAAACTAAATTTGACGAAGATTCCCAACATAAGGCAGATTGCAGAGGTGTTATTCTGATGGAGGGCAGCGAGGGAGTTCAGAGGTCCCCAGGACAGAGTCGGGGTGCACACCCTACATCTGAGGTGGGTACAGCGAGGGACAGGTGCTGGGCAGAAGGCCTCAGCCCCTAAGAGAGTCTGAACTGTTGTTTCCACTCTCCTGGGGCGACCTTGGGAAAAGCCTTCTGCAGCCCCGGCTTTCTCCTTCCACCCGCAGAATGGGCGCTCTTGGTACTCCAGCCCGGCATGCCCTTCAGCTGTGAGAACAGGTGTGGGGCAGAGACCACCCATCATGGGGGTGGGTATTTATTCAACCTCTAGAAGAGCTGAGGTCTTGGCAAATTCATCTGCTTCCCGGCTCAGCTAATTGGGAATCGCTTCCCCTCTTCTCCTCTGCCTCTCAGTAAATTATGCGAATTCCCCCAGTCAGAGGCCTGGGTGATGGACAGCCCTGTCACAGCAGCCTAAGTGTTTAGAGAGCAATTGTTCTGGGGAAGGCTGCCATTCCTCAAGCGTGTGCTGTGCAAGGCACCAGGGGGAGAGCAAACCCAGCCGCGCCCTGCCCCTGCCCCTAGCCCCTGCCCCGCCCCAGCCCAGCCACCAGAGCCCGCTCCGCCTAGCCTGCCAAGCACGGGCTTTCGATACGTTATCCTTGTCATAACAATCAGAGCAGCCAAGAGGTATTGCTCTTAAACCCTCAACACACATTTTTATAACCTTTCTGTTTAATAAGAAAGAGACAGCTCCAATTAGCTGAGAATATTCTGCAGAAATGGGATTATTTTAAAAGCTCTGGCAATATTATAAAATAGCTTCAGTAAGTGAACAGCTGTTGCTGGCCCCGCCCGCCATGCGCACTGTGCCTCCCAGACCCTCCCACCAGGGCCGAGGCCCCTCGCCCCTCCCCAGGGGCTCCAGAGCCCCTGAGAACCGTGCTCTGGCCAGCACTCAGGGGCCTTTCCTCAGGCAGCAGGATGTAAGCTGTGGGGTGTGGGGTACAGAGCCCCCCTTGATCCAGACCAGAGGGGAAAAGCAGCTTACAGCTTGCCCTGAGGTTGGACCATAACCTTGATAGAGTCCTGTCTTTCCCAGGAAAGCTCATGTGGGGACCCCAACGCCATCTCTAAAGGGCCTTGAGTCCCCTGTTGTCTCTGTAGCTGGGACGTGTTCCCCACTTTTGACAGGACTCCCATGTGCTGCCCAGGCCTTCCAGCCTCCCCAGCTCTCCAATTAAGGGGCAGGACAGGGTTGCCTGGCAACCCCATTTCCAGCTACCGTGCATTTCTGAATCCACTCTGCCCAGGCCTGCCCCAGGGCCAGGTGAGTATGTTACCTGAGAGCTCCCTCTTCTCTCTTAGGGCCAATTGCCAGCCCTTATTTGACGCCTCCCCCACTCTCTCCCAGGGCCCTCTGCATTCCTATTCTCTAGAAGGGGCGCTGTCTCATTCCTTGCCCAGCATAGCTGGCAGCTTTCTTAGTAACTGGGTCTAAGCCCCAGAGCTGAGGGGCAGGGTCCTAGAAGTCCTGTGCTTTCCCCTTCCCCCCTTCCTGCCGGCAAAGCTCTGTAGAAAGAGAGCTTCAGCTCCCACCTCCCAAAGCCCTGGGGCTGGATCTTATGCATAGACCCTAGGCCACTCCAAGCAGTAGGTAGACGGATACCGCCTCCTCCCTGGAGCCAGCCCAGTCTGTGTGGGGAGGAGCTGGTGACAGGGGATTTGGGGAGGCCATGGGTCCACTTTGGCCTGCTGGGCAGAGGGACAGAGGGCTCTGCCTTCCTTCCCCTCTGCCCACTTGCCCCTCGGCCCACATCTGTGATACCCCATGGTGCTGGGTCTCCCTGAGGGCTCAGACTGAAGGGCTAACGATGTTTGAACAACTTTCAGGAAAAGTAGAGTTGGAAGGGACCTCAGAATCTGGCCTTTGGAATCTATTACTGTATAGTTGGGGAAACTAAGTCCAAGTGAGAGAAAGCTCCAAGTTTATATTCTAAGCCAGGATGGGAGGCAGGACCCAGGCTCAGCCAGAGCTTTTGACACTTGTGACCCCTGGCATAGCTGGTGATGAGCTTTGAACTCTTGGCCCTGATGTGGTAGAACTAAATGAGCTATGCCTCAGTTACTCAGGTGACCATAAGCACCCTCTCCCCTCCCTGAGAGTCAGGAGCTGGGTGAGGCCCTGCCTCTGGGGCTGGGGGTGCAGATGGGCTTTTGCCAAGCTGCTGGACAGGGACACTTCTGGGGGTGCTCTGCAGCAGAGCCAGGGCAAGGACTGGGCCAATGGGGGCTCACTGGCATCCCTCGATGCCTCACTCATCCACCCTACCAAGTCCCCTCCAGGCCTGGCTGGAGAGTGTGGGGCTTTCAAGGTCTCCCTCCATGCTACCAGGAGGAGCAGCCTCGTGGCCAGTGGAACAGCCTCAGTGGCCCCAGCCTCACAAGGCCCAGGTCTGAGGGACCCTGCCTGTGGAATGTGAACAATTTCGGGACATCCTTAGGAAGAGACCGCAGCCCAGGAACTGCAGCATGATGCAAATGCACCATGTGCTAAATGGGGAAAAATGAATTTTACACCCAGACAAAGTGACTTTTATCATGTTAACGACCATGGTTTGCTCATCGTGTCTGGCGCAGTGAAATGGGGCCTGTGGATGTTTTTCTTTTAGTTCTGCTTTTAAATGGAGGCATTTCCCCCCTCGGAGCAGACAAGCCAAGCCCCTCAGATTGGGAATGGCAGAAGTGCCGATTCAGCAAAAACAAAATGGAGAAATGAAGGATTTTTTTTTTTAATCTTCATCTGTGCCTTCCAGCAAAAATAGAGCTCAAAATGAGGAGGTGGGGTTTGGTGTGAGGAGCCCTGGCCAGAAGGCAGGAATGTGGCTGTGGCCCAGCTCATCCCAGTGTGACCTGGGTCCTGCCTCGCCCATTCGAGACCTCAGTTTTTGGGAGGGAGGCGGGCTGGAGGTGGAGGTTCTTACAGTCAGAGAGCTGCTGGCCTGGCCCCCACCCAGGTGTCCACATCAAACACATCACACCAAGTGTGTCTGGGTCCGGAACTGCCTCCCCTATTAGACTGGGACTCCTAGAGGGCAGGCCAGGGCAGAGTCATTGCTGAAACCATGGTGCCCCCAGTGGCCAGTATAAGGTGCTGTATGAAAGGGGCAGAGATGTTTGCTGATCATGCCAAGGCTACTTCCATGACATCTGCAAGGAACATCCAAGGGTGGACTCCATTGGCCAAGTCCCTGAGCGCCTCTCCCAAGCCTGCACCCGGTGCACATCATTGGCACATGGCAACTCCATATTGTGCTCATCAAGTTTCAGGAAAACACCATCTGATGCCTTGTATAGTTGCCCAGCATAGCACCCAGCTCTCCAGAAGGAGTCTGTGTTGGGCCCAGCGAGGAGGTACTCATCTAAGGCTAATGAAGAGGCCTTGGGCTGGCATATCTGGGAACCCCCTGCCCTGACACCATGCAGTACTTCTCTGGAATGCTCACCTGGGTCAGGCAGGCAGGGCATTTGACAAGCAGAGGTCGGTGGACAATTAGCCAGCTCCAGCGAGGTAATTAATCAATGTCCGAGGCCTTCCACCTGGGGATTCTGTGATCACTGCCATGCCTGTGCCCTGGTGGAAGCCCGGGCCTGGGCCAGGTGGACAGGAATGGGCTCAACTGCTGCCAGCGCCCTCACTGCCAGCACAAACACCATCACCAACACTGTCTCCAGTGCTCGGAGTTGCTATCACCATCACAGTCACCATCACTGTCACTGTGATTATCACCACCAGCCCCTGGCTGTCACCCTCACAATAGCATTAACATCCCCTCGGAATTCACCATCACCCCCCTCGCTTGTGCTCACCTCGCCTGTGCTCACTCTTTCCTGACTCAAGGCACTTTTACACTGCCCCTCATTTGATTCTCCCACAGTCCCAAAAGACATAAGGGCAGCTCACTGGTAGGGAGACTGAGGCACAGAGTGGGAAAGGGCCATGACGGCAAAACCAGGTGAGAAGCCGGCCTCCCGGCATCTAGACGGCTGTGGCTGCCTCCCTCCCCTCCCCTGCTCCAGCACCACCTGCTCAGAGGGCAGATCTTTGCTCCTTGTATGGGTCAGGATGGGCTCAATTAGGCAACAATAACAACCCTAAAATCTTAGTAGTTTCAAATAATGAAGGTTTATTTTTCCTGCTATCTGTCCTTCTTGGGTCAGCTGAGGCTCTGCTCCATGTCATCCTCACAGTAGCCCAGGCTGACCAAACCGCCAAAGTCTGGAAAACTGACTTGTCATGGCAGAGGAAGAGCGAGCCCCTAAAGGTCTCACATCAGCCATTGATGCCCTGCCCTGCGACGTTGCTTCTCCTCACCATTCACTGGCCGGAACCAGACACACAGCTCTGCATCACCACCAGGGGGCAGGAAGCTGTAAGCCTACTGTTAGCCTGGAAGCAAGATCAGGTGAGTTTGGCAACTGCCTAGAGTGGACATCATCAGATTTCCCCTTCCTTCTCTCCCTGCCTCCACCCCCCAAGCCCACGCACCCATGTTCACCTGCTGGTCTGGCAGGATTATGAGGGTTGAGACGGGGCTTCCTCAGTCTTCCTTGGACTGCGGGCTGGGCTTCCTGCTACCAGAGGCCAGAGAGCGTTTCCTCAGGAAGACAGATAGGTGAAGCTCTGGGGACTCCAGGAAAGGGTGTCCCTGGGCATCAGGCTGGGCAAGCCAACAGCACAGGGGAGCCTGTCCTGTCCCAGTGGAGCCTTGTAGAAAGGGGTCTGAGATGGGCTTCAGCCAGTGGCTCTGGCCACAGTTGTGCTGAGAGTTGCAATGGGAGAGGCTGGGGCAGAGACTGCTGGGACAGTCTCCTGAGGATTCAGAAAGGAAGAAGGTGGCCCAGCCTCAGTGGGGAGCCAAGAGGATGATGAATGAGGTGGGCACAGAGAGGAGTGCCCAGCCAGCTGGCTGGTTCTGGGCTGTGAGCCCCATGGTCTGTGCAGGCATTTATAAGGCACCATCTGAAGCACCCCGGTCACACACTGAGCCTCCAAACCTCCAACCTGAGGAGGTACCCCGTTACCTGGTCTCCCAGTGTTTGGGCTGCAGCAGGAGATCTGAAGGTAGGGATTTGGGGGAGTGGCTGCTTGGGGGCTCTGGGCATCAGGTCTAGAATTCTGTGGTTTGGCCCCAGAGCTCCAGATTCCCAATTTCATGCTCATTTTGCTCCATCACCATAGGCCAAGGCCAGGAGAGGGCCAGGAGGGCAGCGAGGTGTCAGAATGGGGATAGGTCCAGGCGAACCTACCTCTACTTCTTCTGGTACCGAGGTGCCTGTGCCAGGGCAGGTGTGGCTCTTCACACATCATCTATCACCAGGCCCCACAGAAAGCTAGTCTTGATCGATAAAACAAACAACTATCCTGTCATTACTGATTGCAGGCCTGGGGCGGGCTGGCAGCTAAGGAGGAGCACGCTGGTGTGGGGGAGTTTCTCGTGAGGACATCCCACACCTTGGGTGTTGGCTAAGGACGGGGCTCCAGGGGATAAGAATTGTGGAGGCTGCCAGGCAAGGCTGCCCCAGAGTGGGGCAGGGCCCAGGACTTGAGTTCTGTCTGGTAAGTCACCCCCTGGGGTCAGCCTGAAGGAAGTGGGGGGCTGGCCAGACTCTGCCCCAGCTCAGGGAGGAGGTGGCTCTGAGTGGGCTGGGCTGGACCCACCCCCTGTCCCTCCCCACCTTCTGGTGTCTCCCTGTCCCCTTCTCCCCCTAAGCCTAAGCTGGGGGAAGTCAGTAACTGTGAGCTATCCCGGCCACAAATTAAGAACCCTTATGTGCCAGTCTGTCGATGGTCTGTCTACTTCCCTCATCTCTCTTGTGATCCCTAAACACTCAACGAAGATAATACTTTGTTACTACTGTCCCTCAGGCATGTCATCTTAGCTGCCCAGGCAGGGAGGTGTGAAAGGCAATGGATATGGATCTGGCTGGTGAGGGGGCCAGGAGTGACCACCACTCTGCAACCTGGGTCCCAGCTCCTGAGAGATGCTTGGGGTCTGGGCCTGGGAATGGGGGAGCTTTTCTTGGGGCCTCTTGGGTGGGGGACAGGTCCAAGGTCTGCTGACTCAGCTGAGAAGAGCCAGGGCTGCACAACCATGGCCACCTCCTCTCCCCCAGTTCTGTTCCCTGTCCTTTTCCCAGCCCCACGGAGGGGAAATCTCTTTCCATCAGAGGGAAGGGACGAAAGGAGAAGTGATTTATTATTCTATTCCATTATGCCTGTTTCCAGAGAAACTAATTATGGTGCATTGTTGTATTAGATACTTTCAGAAAGATTACATTTTCTTACTTTGGCCGATAAAAAAATTAAATCCATCAGTTTTCCTAAACACATTACAGTAAAGACAGACTTGCTCCTTGTAATTATTAATCAGTCGGATTTGGGAACGCAAAGCGTTTGACTTAAGCTCAATATAGTCACGAACAATGTCCCGGGATCGCATTTGGTATTGAAACAATTTTTCAATTTATTAAAAAGTCATTAGGGTGGCTGTGGTGGGAGGTGGGGAGAGGTGGACTAAGCTGCTGAGTCAGGGTCATGGATTGGGGGCGGGTAGTCTAGGGGATTTCTGTAAACAGGAAGAAACCCCAGGCTCCTAAGCCTGGCTCTATCCAAGGGGCCTGTTCAAGTTGAAATGAGACCCTAAGACGTCAGCCTCTGCCCCTACTCCAGCAACCCCACCCTATGCCTGGCCCGCTGTCCACACGCTGCTGCTCCTCCAGGCCATGAGCTCCACGGATACAACAGTGCCAGTAACAAGTCACTCGCAGGAAACAATTTGCCCTAGGGAGCCCTGTGGTCCTGCATGGAGGGCTGAGCTTCAGCCTGACTCCCACCCCTCTCAGGGAGACAGGCCCCTCCTACCAGCTCAGGCCCTTGGAGCCCCCAACTGGGGACATGTGGCTATTTGGAAGGACACCTGGTGTGGCCGAGTGCCTCGTTCCAGTCACTGACCCTGCTCACTCAATCATTTAATTACTCTGACACTTCCTTCTCCCAGGAGGGATTTGCAGGGGTTTAGGAGGCTGGCAAGCTACAAGCCCAGCGTAGCCTGCATCCTGGCTCGGCTGGAAGCTGAGGGGCAGCAGCAGGACCTGGGCTCAAGTCACAGCTCAGCTGCTTGCAGACTGTTGACCTTGGACAAGTTAGTTAACCTTGCTGAGCCTCAGTTTCCTCTTCTGGAGAAAGGGGGGCTGCTGCCTGTCTCCTCACATAGGACAAGGGAGGTCATGAGATCTGTGTCTGTCCCTCCTTGGTTGGAACTCTGTCATGTCACCTCTCTCCCCCTCTGCCATCAGGGCAAACTCTGGCTCCTCCCTGAGGGGCTGCTTCATTCCTGTTGTTTCCTCTGACTGAAACACCTACCCTCTCCCATGGGTCTTCCTCCTGGAGAGGTCTGCCCTTCCTTCCTTCATGCTGCTCCCTAATGACTTCCCCCAAATCTGGGTGGGGCCCTCTAGGTATTCCTATGGCCCCTGGGCTGTGTCCTCCCTACCACATGGTACCCAACCAGGGCCTCATCTTCCCCCATAAGCATGGGCCCCAGAAATGGCAAGTCTTGCCCCTGACATCCCCCAGCAGAACTGAGACCTGGTACCCACCCTCCACATAAGACCCATGCTGACCCAGACTGGGACCTTGCTGGATAGGGCAGGCCATTCTCTCTGTGGGTGTATTGAGACAGTCCGGGATCTCAGAGCCAGAGAACCAGACAATGCTGGGCCCTCATATGCACTCCTGATCCCCTGCTGAGAGACCCCAGCCAGGAGCAAGACCTCCCAGCTCTGCTCCCTGTGCCTCGCTCTGGACCTGCTGCCAGGGAGGGAAGCCAGCCCTACTCTTAGGATGCCTATACCCTACAAGAAATTCAGGACAAGGTAGGGGCTGGGGGTGGGGCAGGACTTGCATTGTCACTGACTGCTGGGTGAGCTTAGCCAGCTCTGCCACTGCGCTTTGTTTCTCCATATGTATAATACCACCCACACCCCATTAGCTGAACAGAGATGGAGCTGGAGATCCAATATCTGAATGGAGGGAAAGACTCCAGAAAAGGGAGGAGGCCCTGGGAGGGCTGGAGTATGAGCATCAGCATAATTGGGGGTGACTGGCGAGGCTGGGACTGGGCCTGAGCACAGCTGAGTTCCAGGCCTGTCCTGCTCCCTGGTGCCACAGGCCACAAGGCTGCAGAGATGGACTGTTGGGTGCCAGGCTTTCTGCCCCACCCCCCTGTGCCTCTCACCTGCAGGCAGGTGGAATTGAGCATGTTCCAGACACTCCATTTCCCAGAAATTTATGGAGGGTTTTATCTTCCCTCCTTGATCACTGGTGAGGGGAAGGAGAGGGCATGCTTGGCTCCCTCCTCTATAGAGGGGCAAGGAATAACATCCTGGCCACCCTGGAGCTTGGAAAATACTGTCTGAACCCCACCTCAGCAAACCCTCCTTCCCTCCATGAGGCCTCATCAGGGCCCGATGGGTACTGGGAGGGGATGGCAGCCGTTTAAGCTGTCACCATCTCCATCAGAGGATTTAAATCACTGACACAGAGTAACAGCACCATAGATTACAGTGCGGGAGCCACGCGGGCACAGCGCAGCAGAGGCGGAGGGGGAGTGGGAAGGGAGTAAGGAGGTACAGGCCGGGCTGAGAGGCATCACCCGAGCACCTCATTGGGGGGCTCTCTGCAGCTGAGGTTTCCCAGCAGGGAGCCCTGAGCATCCCACCTGCCTCTCTATCCAGATCAGTCCCCCACAGAAGTTCCCACACTCCTGGGCTACTCCAGGGCCCCTCCCCAGCTGGGGACCTATCCTTTGTGTCTTCCAGATAAGGGCTGGGTTCTTGGCTCATGTTTTCCCCCACCTAATTGTGACCCTGCACCCAGAGGCCTCATAGGCATGGGCACCCCTGGGGAGGGGCGGGGGTACCTGGCAGGGAGCCTGCCTGCTCCCACTCACAGGCACCCAGCCATTGTCTCTGATTGCACAGTATTAACCATAAATTACAGCCTTTGGGAGGACGCATGTAAAAATAAAATAAGTGTCAAAAGACAGAGAAAATGTTGATTCTTTGGGGAGAAGGAAGGATGGCTTGGTTAAATTAAAACTTTGAGAGGACGTAGAGTGTGGGAAGATGGTCCCCAGGACCAAGAGCAATGGGGCATGCACGGTAGGGGTAGCCTGAGAGAATATCATTCAGTTGGTCAACATACAAGCTGGTCTGGAGATCCTGGCCTGCCCAGGCCAATGTGGGGGAAACACAGGAAAGATGGGGCCCTACCCCTTGGTGGGGAGCATACCCATGAGTCTCACCAGGAGCGACCTCAAGCATTGACTCACAGGCAGAATGGGGCAGCTGGGCTAGGCTGGGGCCTGGCAGGGTTGTGGGAGCTCTCCATGGTGCTGAGGCCCATCTACCGGGTGAGAGGGCCACCGCCCATCCTGCCCTCCCCCAACAGGGTCCAGGGCCCCTCCTTCTCTGCCTGGGTCTGGGGCCCAGAAGGAGGCCAACAGCCAACATTAGAGCCCAGTTTGCCCACCCACTCAGTTGCCCCTCCATAAACACTCCTCTTCTGGTCTCTCCTCGTCCTCTTCCTCTCTTCCTCCTCTCCCACTGAGAAAGGGAGATTTCTGGAGGCTGCCTCAGTCAGGGCAGACATGACAAAAAGATAGACTGATGGATGGACAGAGGACATGACTGCCTGGCAGATGGACCACGTCCACAATGCTGTTTCCCCAGTGTGTGGCATTTCCCACTGGAGTCTGATACAGACCCCAGACTTACAGCACCTTGAAACCAAGGCCAGGTACTCAGCAGCCCTGTACTCCTGGGCCTGCGGAGTTGAGCTGGGGCAGGGAGAACACTCAGAGCATGGGAGGCCCAAGGGGACAGATAGGAGCCCCTGGAAGTGCTGGTTAACAAGGGCCGGAGTGGCAGAAAACACCACCCCCCAACCACCACACATGATCTAGACTCTAGACCCCTGGGGAGCCCCCTTGGAGGGACCGGAGCAATTCTGAGGCTGCGGCTATTTTTCTAGAGGCTTCTGGGCCTCAGGTTAGGAGATCCATTTGTTTCTTTCATGAACAAAATGTACTAAAAGGACATCCCAGTCCCAGCAATAGCCACTGGGCCCTTCACTCAGCCACCACAGCCATGGGGAGGAAGAAGGCTCCAGGCACCTATTCTTTTCTGAAGGGAGTTGCAGCAGGGGCATCTGCAGTGTGCTTGCCATTAGGGACAGATGAACTGGGTACAGCAAGGGCACACAGGGCCTGAGCTGGCTCCTTCCAGGGGTGGGGAAGTGTTCCTGGAGTAAGGACCCCTCATCAGCAGGCCCAGGAGCACTTACCTGAACATCTCCCCTTTCTCCAGCCTGCAGCCCCTGGCCCCACACATCTAGCTGCTCCCACCTCCTGAGCTTGCTGCCCAGTCCTGCTTGACCTCAAACCATGGCAGGATGGGGCACTGAAGCTGGCTAGTTCGATGGGACCTGGCATGGCCTGCACTCTGGCACCTGCTCCCTCATCAGCAAGTGGGCCCAAGAATACCGTGGTCTGAGCCCTTGCTCAGAGGTGGAAATATCTCCTCTGGTAAAGGTGCCCACTGGCACCAGGCTTCTGGTCTGAGAGATGCCTGCCTTCCTGAAGGCGGGAAGGGAGCAGCCTCTGATACCAGGAACCCTCCATCCATCTTCCTGCTCAGTAGCCCTGTGGCTGGCCCTGTTTGATTCTCCAGTGGCACTCAAGACCCAGCCCTGGCCTCCTCTCAACACTCGGGCTTTTCTGACCCTGCAGTCCGTGCTGAAGGCAACTCCAGTACTCAGGAGATGCCTGGGGTGGGTGACTCCTCCAGCGCCCCACAGGGACTGGGCCTGAAAGTCCCCTCCTCAGTGCTTGCATCCTCCTTGACGTGTCCTTTCACCTCTGGTGTCCTTGAGCCATCCTTACCTCTCTGCATCCTGGCCCCCAGGGTGGCCTTTCCCCCCACCCCTCCTTCCTCAAACTCTCTTACCCCAGAGCCTCTGAACCCCCTCCTTTTAACCCTCTCCCCTCTGAACTCCTCCCTGCCCAGCCCAGGGGCCATGCTGGCAGACTTCACCTTGAAGCTTCCTTATCACCATCTCCATCTCCTGCTCGGCCTTAGCTGAAGGAAAATTGTTTTCTTTGTGCCTGCCCTGAGCAGTGGGGCCAGAGTGGGTGCAGGGATGAGAATGGAGTATGGCAGGTAGAAATTCAAGTCCTGAGGTCCAGGGGCCTTCTCTGCCCTCTCTTTCTGCACCCAGCTCCCATCCCCTGTCCCCTAGACCTGGACCCCAGGCACAGGCTTGGCCTACCCCAATCTGCTGCTCATAACCATGCCTACTTGCCCCTCTTACCCTGGGCTGAGCTCACCCAGCACACCCTTGGGACACTCCCCCCTCAGTGTGAACATGCTCCTCCACCCCAATGGGCTTGGGCCCACATAGGCACATACCTGCTTTTCTTGGATCCCCCATATGTACCCGCTAGCCTGTGCATATGCCCAGGTTGGAGCCCAGAGAAGCCCAGAAGTCCATTACTTCCCTAACCCAGTATAGATGCCCTGCTGTACAGATGGGACAGCAAAGGCCCAGAGGGCTGGAACAGAAGCAGTGGTCCTGAGTGCAAGGCAGGCCTGCAAAGTCCGAGGGAGGGGGTGGGGGCCAACTGGTTCCCCCACTGCTCCAAAAGCAGGCTCCTCCACTGGGCCATTCACCTGAGCACATTCCCTCTCCAGCCTCTTTTCCTGTCCAGAGCAAACAAGATCTCAGTGCTCTGTACTGAGGAGCCCCAGTCCCCCCATGCCCCTTGACCTCTGCCCTCCACCCTCTCCTGCCCACCCTCAGCTCTCTCCCCATCAGGAAAATCGTCTCAGGCCCCAGCCATGCTCTGGAATCCCAGCTCCAAGCTCCTGCTATGTGACCTCAGACAGGTCACTGCACCTCTCTGAATCTCCGTTTCCTCAGCAAATAAGGATAATAACAAAGCTGACCTCACATGCTGTCACAAGGCTGAAAGGCTTACCTGGAAGGGACTTAGTACAGGGAATAGGGTCTTGTACCAAAATAATAGTAACGGCAACAATAATAATAAAGCCACTTCCTCTCCCTACGTCCCCCTCTCCAGTTCCCCACCCACAAGCATCTTTTCTTCTCTATCAAACTTCTTGCAAGAGCTGCCTGCATCCTAGCCACCACTTCCTTTCTGAGCACATACTCCTACACACTTGCGCCTACCTGTGGGAGCATGCCCCTCACGGGAATAGCCACAAATCCACACCCCCACCTGGCACATACACATGCTTACACACACACTTGCGCTCACACAAATGGTAAACAGAATATAATTCATTTGTAAAGGAGACTCCAGTCGTGCCATCCATCTTAAGCTAAAATTCAATACTTCCTGGCGCGGCCCGCTGGGCCTTGATGAATGGAAAGGACAAAGGCTCCATCCCACGCGCCTGTGGAGCCGCTCTCTGGAACAACTGAATGAGCCCCGCTCTCTGGAACAACAGAACACCAGCCACGGAGGCTCCAGTGGGGATGGGGGCAGCATCCCAGCCGTCCTAAGAGGCGCGCTGTCCAGTGGTCTAGCAGTGCAGGTGAGGCCAGAGCAGGAAATGCTCTGGCTTCATTAATTTCACCTGTCGCATCCCAGCGGTTCAGACAGTCCCTCTCTTATGAAGTATTTTTTTCTGGGCCTTTTGGGGCCAGTGCAGCCTGGCCAGGGGCTTTGCTAAGTAAGCCACTTTCAACTTCCTAGAGGCTAGCACCCCCCCACCAACGCCCACCAATTTCACTTCTCTATCCCCAGCCTCTTCCCCTCCCTCACTCCCTCAGCCCTGGCAGTAGTCCAGCCACTCCCTTCCTAACAAAATTTCCCCCATCCTTGCCTGAACTCCACCCCTTTAGAGCCTATGGCCACTTCCCAGGTACTCCTGATCTTTGGAAAGGCTGTTCCCCAACTCTAAATCACCATTCCTTCCCTCCTTAGCCTGGAGAACACCTCCATATGATTCTAGGTCCAGCACAAACATCCCTTCCTCCAGGAAGCCAGCCCTGACCCTCCCGGAAATAGCCAAGTCCAGGCAGTCAGGGTGGCTAGAGCCATGAGGTGAGGCATGGTGAGGGAGGCCAGAGGAAGGGTCCCTGCCCCACCATGCAGGCCCCTGCAAGCCAGGCAGGGGACCTTCATGCAACCCAGGCAATGGCGAGCCATGGAAGGGATTAATGGGAGCAGCGCAGTCAGTGTGAGGCGCCTCGGGTGGCTTTAAAAGGACATGCCAGGCCCCTTCCCCACCCTAAGTCTGGGTGAGGAGTCCTGGCCTCCAGTGTCCAGCGCTCAGGGCCCCCGTCCGCGCCAGCGCCAGGGCTGCGAAGTGAACATTCCTCCGCTGGGGAGTGTTATGGCTCGCGGTGCTTCCTCCGCAATGGCCTGTGCTGTTTACGAACCCCTCTCCGGCTTGGAAATAGACTGTCTTTCCTGAACGATTTTCTCTTTTCCCATTTACTAAACATTGATTTCCCCCCTCCTGCGCCTCTAATAGAGCAGAAACCAATACGTCTTTGTTTGCTTTTCTCCCGCGTTCCGGGTGCGGGCGGCGGGGGGCGCGGGCGGCAGGGCTTGGCGCTGCTGCGCATGTGCATCGGGCCAAGTGGCCCTGCCCTTCGCGGCCGCTCTGGCAGCCCGGTGCCCGCGGGGGACCAAAGTCTGGGACGCCGGGGGTGGGGGACGGGGAGCACGTCTGTCGGGTAGACAGGGTGGATGTACCAGGGCTGCCGCAATTCCATTAGTGACGCCTCACCTCCTCCAGATCGGCCTTTGAAGTCCAGGTGCTTCTGGATGAGGAGCCCATTCGCCGCTGGGGCTGCATTCAGTGGAGGCCAAGTGGGGCCAGGACACTCATCCCTTCTCTCCTTTGTGCATTCAGTCATCGACGTGTCAGACTACCTGCTGAGGCCCTACGCTGGGGGCTTGGCATGGAGGAAGGGGGCATGGAGGAGGGGGAGCAAGACAGGTGAAGTCCCTGCTGGGAGAGGGAGGCTCTAACCACAGGCCCCATACTGCTTCCTTCTCAGAAGGGGTTAGGGTCGAGATAATTCTCAGAGCCAGCAGCTCATCCTCACTCCAAGAGGAGCTCTGGTAGGGGTGAGAGGAGCATCAGATTCCCAAGGGTGGGACCCTGAGTTGGTCACTGCCCCTCTCTCAGCCTTAGGCTGCTCATCTGCAAAGCAGGATTATAAATGCTCCTCCTGAACAGGGTGGCTTCAGGGATTTTGTGGCCTTGCTCAGCATTGTGCCTGGCGCACTACAGATGCTCAACGAACATTCCTTTCCATCCCTGCCCTCCGCCTCCCCCGGCTGAAGAAACAAACAAACCAGGGCAGGAAGGAAGGATAGCTGAGAGTGAGAAGACCTGACTCCCACATTCCCCAGGCTGGTCAGCAGTGCACCCTCCCCCTGCAGAATGGGAGCTCTCTCCCTGCAACGGGCAGGGAGAGGAACTGGCAAAGGGAGTCCCTGGTAGACCAGGATTCGTATGTAACCTTGGCAATTCTCTTCCCTTTCTGGGCCTTCGGGTCTCCATCTGGAATGTGGGCCCAGGACCTAGGTGAGCTGACAGTGCTGACCAAGGCTGGTGCTGCCCACACCAGCCCTGAGAACATCCAGAATCACCAGCATCCACTGACCCACCCCAACACAAGCTGACACAGCCCTGGGTTCAAATTCTGCTCTGCGCTTGTTAACTGTAGGACTTTGAGTAAATCTCTTCCTTCTCTGAGGCTGCTGGATGGTTCCTAGTTCACAGAGTTGCAATGAGCATCAAACAGCACAAGGGAGCCCAGCTTCCGGAACCCAGTAAGGACTCCATTGGCGGAGAGGGTAGAGGGGCTCAGAAAGAGGAGGCCCCAAAAGATGGGTAACAACTGTGCCCTTGGCTTCCTCGCTCACAGGTTATGTGGTTACATGTCCATCCAGAACCTGTAACAATCTCACAACAGCCCTGTGAGGGGCCATGCAGAAACTAGAGTTTGTTCCCATTTACCGATGAGAAAAGTGGGCACTCAGAGAAGGAAATGATCTTGCCCAAGTCACACTGCAAGAGAGAGACAGAGCCCAGAACAGAGCCTAGGCCTCTGACTCCAGATTAGGGTTCTGTAGGCATTGGATGGGTCAAGGGGAAGAGGGGCACAGCTGGTAGGGAGGCCTGCTGGGCATGGAGGTCTGGAGGTAGGAATGTGTGACACCAGCTGGGGCAAAGGGGAGTCAGGCTTAATTGTGAAACTTCTCAGGGACTTAGCTCTGGCCTGTAGTTTGTGACCAAGTACATGCAGGAGGGGCCTCCATGGAAGGAAAAACCAGAGGCCTCAGGGCAGGTGCCATGGAAAGGACTAGGAGGTTAGAGCAGATGCAAAGAGGGGCTTGGGCAGACTGAGGGACAAAACGTCAGACTAGGAAACACAGACAGGCTGGGAGCACTGAGCAGGATTCTGCAGAGCCATGAAGAGAAAGGGCATCCGAGGCAGGGCTACCTGTGTGAGCAAAGGCTCAGAGGTGAGGCTGAGAGTGACCCTTGGGCTAGGGGCAGTAGGGGAGGAGGCTGGTGTCCTGTTACAGTAAATCTCAGAGGCCAAGGCTATGAAGAAAGCAGGGTTGGGGTGGCAGGTGTTTGGGAGATGGCTGTGTCCCTCTACTTCCATGTCCCTGCCAGGCAGCCCTCCCATGACAGAAGACAGGCAGTTCTCTAGTGGATCTGGTCATTCACACCCCCCCAAGGATCGCTGCACTCTGTACACTCGGTGCCCAGCGTGTGCTTGGAGGATGGACGTGGATAATGATGCCTTCACTGCACCAGAGGCCAGGTGTGCGGCCCCACTCTGGAGCAAGGCTGTGACCAACTGGGACAGACTTGGGACAGGCAGTGAACAAGCCTTGGCTACCCAATGGGCTGCAGCCACAGACACAGGGAGCCTCTATGGGAGCCTGGACCAATTAGGAAGGAAGGGGAGGCAGCAATAATTAAAAATTAAAAGCCAACAAGACAGCAGTTTAAAAATGGAAGGAGTTAGTAAAAACAATTAGCAGAGATGAGGCAATAGGGCTGGCGTGATACAAATGGAGCCGATCGCAAAGCACTAATGACATCGGGAACCTAATCTTTACAGTGTCAGGACGGCGTGATTGAAGCACTCGGCCTGCTCCCCTGAACCAGGCTGTGTGCTCATCTGAGGGTGGTGGGACTTTATTTCCCTGCCTGGAGGGCCCTGAGTGGAGGGGACAGGAGGCAGGGCAGAGGCTGGTGGGAGAGGCCTGGGGGCAGAGGGGCCTAGGGACAGTGTGGTGGCAGAGCTGAGAGTCTGGGAAAGCCAGGCCAGGAGGGAGGCAGCTGTCACCCCCTCGGAGTGTCCTCACCAACGAAGGCAGCGGAGGTGAAGTCACAGTCATACGCACCCGGTTGCCGCGGAGACCAGGCGACCCTCCTGGCAGAGGGAGGCTGAGTCAGTTTGAGTAATGGCGGAGAACGTTGCCGCTGATGGGGAAAAATACATCTTCATAACAGGGTGAACCTTTTGGAAAATGGAATAAGTAAAATAATTGAGAGAAAGAAAATTGAGTTTTTATTGCTTTTTAAGTGTTTAAGTGGAGGTTTCATTTAGGGAAATTATCGTTGCTTTTATTTTTAGCCACCTGGTGGGGTTAGGAGGGGCCTGGGGCAGCGTCGTTTTAGGGTGGGGCTTGAGTGTCCTGCCCCCCCCCTCCCCCTAGGAGCTGCCACTAGCCTGGGGTCCGTGGCAGCCTCCGAATCCCGCCTTGCCTCCTGGTACCCCTTGGGTCCTGCCATCCAGCTGACCATTCGGCCTCCTCTCTTGTCAGTCCCCTGACCGAGTCCCGCTCTGACCCACCTCTGTGCCTTTGGCCCTGTCACCACATCAGCTTGGAATGCTCCTTCCTCCCCTGCACCCCGCCAGCTCTTTCCACCTGGCAGCAGAGCCCCCACTCCAGTCTGGAATGAGCCCTGGCCTCCCCTGAGCGCCCACACTGCCCTGATCCCCTGACCTTTCCCTTGTAATTTCCTTCCCTTTCTTGCCTGGTCCTGTGTCTCCGGTCCCCAGCCCTGGAGAGAGAGATGGGGAGGGGCTTCTCAATTTGGACCTGTTGTCTAGAAAGTGCTGCTTGAGCCTCCGCAGCACCCTCTGCCCAGCCCAGGCGTCTACAGTCTCAGCCACACCTCTCTCCCCATTGTCTCTCCTGCACAGCTCTGGCTGCCACCTGCCACACCCCAGAACTGGCTCAGGCCAAGGCCATCAAGACCCCGCCAGGCAGACCCCACGATGGATGAGGGAAACTGCCTCTGTAGACCCCACTGCTGTCCCCTTGCCCCATGTCCAGCTGCCATTTGGGGGCCCCGTTCTGGGCCTACTCTGCCCTCTCCCTTTTTTTCGTCTTCAAGGCTCCAGTCTCCCCAGGATCCCCAGACTTCCTCCTGAGCCCCAGATGGACACCCTGCTGGCTGATCCCCTTTGTTCTGTTTGTTTGTTTGTTTTTGGCTGGCCCCACCCACTCCCTCCTCCCACCCAATCCTCGCCTGCTCAGTTCAACCCCTGATCTGTTCACTGCAACGACCCCCTCATCTCTCACCAAGACAGTGGCTCCAGAGGCTCCCTGGCCTCCTGCCCATTCATTCTCCCTGCTTCAGCGGCTTCTTTCATTTCTCAACAGCATTAGCTCTTCTCAGCCTAGGGCCTTTGCCCGTGCTATTCTCTCTGCTTGGAAAGCCCCCCCTCCCCCCGCCCACTGACCCCTGGCCCCTTGGCCTGACCAAGCCCAGGGACCACTCTCACCTGCAGGTTGTGAGTCAGGAGGCAGAAACCATGACTGCTACTTCAGTCACAAAATGGAATTTATTGGCACAAGCAACTGAAAAATCCACATCTATGAACTTTAGGCATGGCTGGACATAGGTGCTCAAACATTATTAGAACTCAGCCTCCTTTTGTTGTACGTACTTGAATGTGAACGTCATGGCCAGCCAGGCCCTCCCACCGTCTGTCCCCTACACTAAGGTTGTCTCATTCCCTGTCTCCCCAGCTGAAGTCCCAGCCTTGAATCTGTCACATGCCTGTCCCAGAAAATCACTATGGTCCTGGAGAGAAAGGAAGTTGGTGGCCAGGCCTGTGTCAAAGGGAAGGCACCAGCTTTTTCCCAACCCATGGACAGAGAGTGACACCCGTGCTGTTCTCTCTGCTCAGGAACAGCTGGGAGTGAGTACTGCGCACGGCCCAGACCCTGCCTGAGCCTTCACGGTGCCTTAGCTCCCCTTCCCTGCCTGACTCCTTGAGAGTTAATTCTCTTCCTCTCTGGCCTCCCTCCACGCTGTGAGTACAGAGGCAGGAACCAGCCAGTCTCATTTATCACAGGATTCATGAAGGAGAAGAAGATCCTTATGGTAAAATGGGGAAACCAAGACAGGGTCTTGGCCGAGATCTCATATCCATGTTGATGCCAAGATGCCCCATGCTCTGCCCCTGATGTCACACTCATTGCTCCACGAACCCCTCCTCCCACCCATCCCCACAGCTCCTGTTTACCTCCCCCTCCCAAACCACCCCCCTTTCTGGCATGGCCTCCAGCTTGCCCTGCCTGTCTGTTCCTCTTGCCGAAACTCCTCCTGTGGTGTGCACACTCTGTTTCCCATTTCCTCGGGGCACTGTGGTGTGCACGCTCTGTTCCCCATTTCCTTGGGGCACTGTGGTGTGCACGCTCTGTTCCCCATTTCCTTGGGGCACTGTGGTGTGCACGCTCTGTTCCCCACGTTCTCGGTGCTGAAGCTGCCTTATGCTAGCCCCTGCCCAGCCCAGCCCTCTCCAAGGCCCTGGGGCCCACACTGATCCTCAAGCATGTTGCAGCCTTTCATGGCACGTGGCTTGTCAGCGGCTGCTTTCCACACCACCACCTCAGACTGCCCCCGTGCCCCCTGGCCACACTCAGTCCCTTCAGGCGTTTCTTTTTCTAGCCGCTTCTGGCCCATGGCTGTCCCTGTGGCTCTATTCCCTGCCACTGGCCTCACACCTCCTCTCCCAGGCCACTCTCACCTGTGGCCTCCCTCCCATCCTTGAGCCCTGGAGCACACACTGTTCTAGGCCTCTGACCTCTGCCTTCCACAACCCCATGGGACACCTCATCTGGGTGTCCCTGAATGCCTGGACCCTAGCAGGTCCACAAAGAGCTCAGGATCTGTCCCCAAATATGCTGCATCCCCCACACCCAATCAATCCATTCCCCCTTCCCAGCCCTGCAGCCCCTTCCAGGACAATGTTATCATACAACACTCTGGACTGGACAATCCAGCCTCCCTGTGGGCCTTCCCTGCTTACAACCACCTGTGCTCTCTGCTGTCCTCAGGACCAGCCCAAGCTCCTGAGCAGGCCCCCAGGCCCTGCTCACACCCCCACCATGCTGACTGCTCCAACCCCAACCGCATGCCCTGATCCTGGCCTCACTTGTCCCTTCAGACAAGGTGCCACCTCAGGAGGGTGTTCTGGGCAGTTTTCTGCCCATGCTCCTGTCCTCCCCACAGCCTGTCCTTTCCTGCCTGTCCTCTCCTGGCCAGCTCTCCTCCTTCTCTATCTAACTGCCCTCATTCTTTAAGCCTTAGCTCAGGGGCCACCAACTCTAGGAAGCCTTCTGTGGTCCCCCTTCCCCTGCTCAGACTCCTTCTGTCCCTGTCTCCTCCTCTGCTGTAGGATATGTCTGTGTCTTCCTTTGCCCCCCAGTGACACTCTGCCGCATCAAGAGTGTAAATTCCTCTTGCAGTCTGCCTGTGTCAAACCCCGAGCCTGGTGCTCAGTGACTGCTGAGTGCACATTCACTGAATGAATGGATGACTTTCCAGTGACGGGGCCCCCACACCTGGGGCCAGTGCTGCCACGTGCGTGAGGGAGTGTGGTCTGCCAAAAAGACCTCCCGGGGCTCCTCTGACAGAGCCGATATGGCAGGTCCTGTGCACATGCTCATCCCCTTGCCGGCCCTCGTTCTTTTTACATCCTTCCCACTCTCCCTGCCACCACCCAGTCCCCTCCTTGCCCCTTTGGTCAGTGTCCTTGGTCATAGCTCCTTTTCTCTCCTCTAGGCTTCTGTTCCCTTCCCCAAGACACATTCCAGAGCCTTCTCTGGCAGCCACCGACCTCCCTCCTTTCTCTGCCAGCTCCCCATTCCCTCCCTGCTCAGCCTCAGTCTTCCGCCGCCCTGTCTCTGGACACGGCTGCTTTCCTCCAAGAATTTAAGTTGGATTGATCTGGTGTTTAATTACCTAATGTGTTCATTGCCCGCATGGCCTGTTGGCAGAGATGGGTGAGGTGGCAGACAGGTGGACAGCTGGGATGGCTCAGTGTCTCGGTAGACGCCTATGGCACCTGGGAGTGCAGCAGTACAGGTGTGCTTTCCAGGGAGGCCAGCAGCAGGAGAGGAGTGCACCCACCCACATACACGTGCACACACAAACACACCTTGTCGCGTTTCCACATGTGTAACACACTCACACAGTCATGCCCCCACATCCCACACGGCCAGCCATGCCTGCACATATGCACACGCACACTGTCTCCCACACACGTCTATATTGGCTGTGTTTCCAGCTGCAGCCAACAGTTGTTATTACCATCTCTGTCCTGGGCCTGGCATTCGAGGCCTCCATGATTAAACCTCAACAGACCACTCCAGCTACAACTCCTTGAGGTGTTCCTGGATATACCAGAGGCTGAGGTTGCCTCAGGACAGGGATAAAGGGGGAGCAGCTGGGCAGTGCAGGCCTGGCCAGAGGAGAGGAGGCTCTCCATCTCTGTCCATCAGTCTGTCTATGTCTTTGAAGGTGTCAGTCACTCTGGGGGAGCCGCTGTGGCAGACACCAAGCTCCCCTCTATAGGCACAATCTCTCTAAGCTTGAGAGGGAGAGCAGGGCCGGGCCAGGCATCCCACTCACACCATCTTCCCACTGTCGCCCTACACCAGGCAGCGTCTGCACTCTGACCCCCCTGATCCGATCCCAACACTGCAGGAGGGAGAGGCTGAGAAGGGAGGGAGGGCACCTTCTGGAGGAGGCAGAATTCAGTGGAAAATAAGCCCTCACTGAGCACCTGCCATGTGCTGGAGCTTTCACACTGCTGTTGAATTTGGTCCATATCACAATCCCTTCCAGTCTTCCTGTCCCCTGCCCACACATCCCCCATTTCTCCCTCCTCTTGAAGACAGGGAACGAGATCCTCAGGGAGCACCATTCCCAAGTCATACCCGGCCGGCTGGACCCTCCAGTGTTCTTGGCTGTTGTTGCAAGATCAGGAGGAAATCTGAGCTGCATCTCTTTGGTGGTTAGCGGGGTGTCATTGTCCTTTCTGCTTACCGCTAACCTAAGTTCAGCTTAATGCACTCAATGGTGACACTCTCTGGTCCTGCCTCCTATGGGCAATGTCCATACACCAGGCGACCGCTGCATTCCTCACACGCCTTGTAGCAGAGGCATGCCCCATGACCTCATTTTACAGATGAGGAAAGTAAGGCTTTGGGAGTTTAAGTGACTTGCTGGGGAGCTCACAGGTAGAAAGTAGTTGAGGCAGGAATTGATCATGGTCAGACCACCAACTGGGCTGGGATGACACCCCAAACCCTGGTACAGATGAGAGGATTGAAGCCCTGAGGCCAAGAAAGGGAAAAGCCTGGTGGCCAAGCACTGGGATGCATTAGGTATGCAGCATGGAATGGCATGTGTAGTATTCAATGCATGGTATTCTCAGGGCTTGGAAAACACTACCACAAAATATGGTACCCTGGCACCACACTCCCTCTCTCTCTCTTTTAGAGACGGGTCTCACTATGCTGTCCAGGCTGGTCTTGGACTCCTAGCCTCAAGCGATTACCCCACTTCAGCCTCCCAAGTAGCTGGGACTACGGGCCTGTGCCACTGCGCCTGTCTCTTGGAAGTCATTCTCTGACCTTCTCCAACCCTTCTTTCTTTCACCCGTCTTTCCCCCTCAGAGCTGGTCATAGGAACTAGAATTCCTTTCCTCTGAAGCAAGCCATAAAAAGGGTCACTTTCTGACCTTCTTCCTTCTCCCCTAAAGATTCTCAGATGGCAGGGGTCCTGCCCCCTGGGGCATACGGAGACACAGAGGAAAATCAGAACAAACAGGCCTTGCAGAGTCCCCTCAGTTTATTACCATTAGGGCATATTCCTTTTTGTTCAATCACGTTTCTCCACACCGATCTACTTCTTTCATCAACGTAGCACACAAATACTCAGTTTTCCCTGGAGCTTTGGCTCTTCCTTTCCAAAGGCAACACAGGCACATAAAACTCTGGTTAATTTGTTATGCTTTTCTCTTGTTAATCTATCCTTTGTTTTAGAGGTGTCAGCCATGACCCTTGCAATGGATGAGGAAAAGATATTAATTTTTCTCCTCTCCAGTATTATTTCTGGAACCAGAGGGCAAAGCTTCCTCCTGAAGTCTTCCCTCCTGAAGGCTGGAGTCCAGCTTGCAGGGAGCACATTCAGGGCTGCAGGGGGTGGGCTGCAAGCCCTTCCAGGCTACAGCTCACATTTGCCTGGTCATGTGTCCCTTACAGCCCTCTTATCTCCACAGTGAAAAACTCCCCAGGACCTGTCTTTGTCAGGTGTCATTAGCAGTTCCTCCCTCACTGCACTGGATTAGACTGGGGTTTGGAGGGAAGTGGCCTACGGGGCCTTCGTCCAGCGGGCCCTCTCAAGCTGATCTTGGATGAGTGAGTACAGTGGCCGCTGTCTACAGTCCCTCAACTCCTCTCTGTCCCCAAAGTAGGGTGTGGTGGGGGGAGGAAGAAGAAACGAAAGAGAGAAAAGGGATGGAGGAGGGGGAGAAGGGGGAAGACAGGTAGGAGGTCAGGCAGGCTGAGGGAGAAGGAGGGGCAGAGAGAGGAAGGAGGATGGAGCTGAGGGAGGAGAGGAGGAGGAGGGGAGGGGAGAAGGGAGAGAACACACCAACCTGACCAGCAGGGAGGCTGGAGGGAGGGGGAGCTGGGCCGCAAGGGAGTCAACCATGGCTGCAGGAGACAGATAAGGTTGAGGAGAAGGCGCGAGGGCCGATGGGAGCGCAGGGATTAGGGGCTCCAAAGGCCTGTCCTGGGCCTGTGGGTAGAAACCCAGGGAGAAGGGAGGCTGCCCTAATAAGACAGGAGGAGAGAGGAGAAAGATCTCACTTCAGGGGACTCCTGCGTCTTTGGGGAGCAGTGAAGAAGGACTTCCACCCCACCCCATCTCTGCTGCCCAGTGAACTGCCTGTGCAGGCCCAGGCCTCTGGCCCCAGGCAGATCCCCTGAACTCGGGGCTCTCCTCCAGTGGCAGAAGACAAGTCATGGCTGTGGCCATCCCCCACAAGCCTGGCGGGATCACACCACGACAGGCATTCATGTCAGCCCACAGAGGCAACAGGGCCTGTCCCTGCCTGGCGGAGCTTGGCTACCCTTATACAGGTGTACTAAGCAGCTGTGTCCTTGCATGCTCACGGCCACACAGTCTCCCAGATTCTCACACTCTGCTTGGTGGCCTCTCACTTGGGGCAGGTGAAGACAGGCCCACACAGCAGGGGTAGGGCCCAGTACCAGGTGAGGGGAGACCCCTGCGTGGCATACTGTCATTCTCAGGGCCAGATTTTGATGACACCCTCAACCCCACCCCTTGAGGCAGGACAGTGGTCTCTCATAGAGGCCCATGTCCCCTGGGTCTGAGGCTCCTGGAGCCTGAACCGGTGCTGCACTGTGCTGTGCCCAGCACCTAATGCATGGTGGGCATGCGTGGGCACGCACAGTGTCTGGGCTGGGTGAATCCTGGTTGTTAGAAGATGGGTCTCCCAAGAGGTTGATGGGAAAGGGCCTCTCCTCTAGACCCCTGCAAAACTATGCCTGATGTGGCCTCCTCCTGGGGAAGTCCAGCTGATGAGACTGAGAGTCAGGGAAGGGCTGCCCAGTGTCAGCCTCCGAGTGGAGATAGGACCTGTTGGCCGAGAGCCTGGCTGCTGGGAGCAGCTGATGGAGATAAATGGTTCCTGTCCCGGATGGAGGTCAGGGCCGGGCAAGGCGGCCTTGGGCCTGATGGATGACTCTGAGCTGGGCCAGGAAGTCAGGGAGGTCTCCTGCAGTGGATCTTCCTGGGCAGCTGGGACTCAGCTGCCCACAGCTAGCCCAGGCCATGTCCCACAGGGGCTGAGAGTATGCACAGGGTAAGGGTGAGCCTCTCCCTGTCACAGATATGGAAGCTGAGCCCCTGCTGGGCCCTAACTGCCCAGGGGGTAAGTCCCTGCCAGGGCAGCAAGTGGCAGGTTTTCCCTATTTGTCAAGTGCACCAAGATCCTCTTCACAAAGACCTCAGGGTGAGAGCTGGGCTGTTGGAAGGACCTGGTCCCAGGCCTTGTTGTTCATTTGTTCATTCATTCATTCACTCCTACACCTGCCCCTGCTGTCCTTTCTGGCCTGCTCTAAATCCCTCTCACCGCAGTGAGGCCAGGCCCTCCCATCTGCCCTGGCATCACCTTGCCTATGCCACTCCCCTCCTGCCATGTTATTGGCCTCCAAGCCGTTTCTCCCAGAAGCCTCTTTGCTTTTGTCGTTGTTTTTTTTTTCAATCTGGAACCCTCCTGTCCCAGGTCCCTGCAAAGCTAGCAACTCTCGACATTAAGGTCTCAGCCCCATGCTAGAGGTGCCCTCCCTGTCTTGATCACCTACTCAAAGCTGCCCCTTCCATTTTTATTTCCATACAGTCCTGGTTTGTTTCTTTCAGAGCTTGAAAATACCATTATTAGCTCACCTATTTATCACCTATCTTCCCCAGGCATTGGAGAGCCCAAAAGAGAAGACACCTCACCAAGCCCTGCCTAGGCGCCAACATCCGGCTGCTTTCCATACCTGTCCATGCGAGCCCAAATCCCCAGGGTCATTCAGGTCAGTGTAAGGCAGGCCCCGCTCATGGACCAGTAACAAGAAGCCTGTTGTGCTGGGTGTGGTGGCGCATGCCTGTAGTCTCAGCTACTCTGAAGGCTGAGGTGGGAGGATCGCTTGAGCCCAGAAGTTCAAGGCTGCAGTGAGTCATGATTGCACCTCTGAATGGCCACTGCATTCCAGCCTGGGCGACAGAGTGAAACTTCATCTCATATATACATACACAACTAACTGACTAAATATATAAATAAACAGAGGACTGTTACCAGGGCTACCCATCTCTGAGGGCTCCACACAAAGGCTTATGGTATTGGCTCCAGGCTGTCAGAGGGTTCCAGATGGCCAGGACCCGAGAACCCTGCACACCCACAAAGCAGCTTCCCTGAGCCCGGCCTGGGCTAGGCCCTGTGGCTGGAGCCCGGAGAGGGTGCACGTGGATGTTGGCATCAAGTCAGGGCACCTCAGCCCCCAACATGATGAAGACAAACAAGAGGTGTCTGCAGCTGTAGTGGATGACAAGGAGGTTGGCACAGGCTGATTAATGCAGGGCTTTGGGAGGGGGACAAGGCAGGGCCGGGGAGGGACCAGGATGTTGGGAGAATCCCTAAACCTTTCAGTTCACTGCGCACCATGGGGAGGAGAGGAGGAGTGCTCCACAGGTGTGTGGTGGGAGGAGGTGGCTCTGGGGCCCAGCTCAGCCTCAGCCCATGGAGGGGCAGCGGAGGGGCCTCACTCCTCACCCACCAGTCTGGCTCCTCTTCCCACCACTGCCCGCCTCCACTCCCTTCTTTCTCCCTCAACCCTCCTACTCTCTTTGGGTTCCACAAAGGGTCCCCTCTGATTACCATCTGGGAACCAGTGGACCTGGTTGGTGTGGGCCTCTCAGGCAGCTGAGACCCTGAGACCTACCCTAGCTGTCCCCAGTCTTGTTCCTCCAGCCCAGCTGCTGCCCCAGCAGCTTTTACAGGGAAAGGAGCCAGGGCCACAGGTCCCTCGTCCCCGTGAGATGGAAGGAGCTCCTATGTCTAAGGGAAAGATAAGGATGTCCCCATATTTCCTCAACTCTTTTCAGGTCCAGGGCGTCCAAATAACCTCAGAGTCTCTTTGGAGACTCTGCAGCAAAGAGGGGATGGAGTGAGGCAGAGTACAGCTTTCACTGCTGCCACCTGGTGGCTCAAAGAGGCAAAGCACCTAAAGCACCTGCTACTCCATTACCCAGGAAGTGGAGGGAAGGACACAACCCAGGCTAGAAGGCCAGGTCCTGGCCAGGCATCTGGGCCCTCGCTTGACTTGGCTCAGAGTTGCCCCATGTACCACCATACAGGTTGCCCATCAGAACCTTCCAGAATGCTATCAAAGCAGATTTAGCATCAGGGATGGCAGGTCCAGCCTATACTATATTGAGGGGGGACGAAGGGCCCAAATGACATCCAGGTCCATACCCAATAGGTCTTGGTGGCAGGGAAGAGAGGTAGGAATGGGAACAGGAAGGGAAACAGGGAGAAGGTTGTAGGTGGGTGCCGCCAGCCAGGCCCTGCCTATCGGTCCTCACCTTACTCACAAATGAAGCTGGTCCTCTCTTTGCAAGACCTGGAGTGAGTCCCATAGGGCTGTCTCAGCACCCTTCCATCATCTACTTGTGTCATAATACATCACCACACCCCCAGCTCCAGAGCAGGGCGAAGGGTGGAGGGTGGAGGGAAGGGGAAGATCGCTCAGGATGCTCCGGGCTTGGCCAGCTGGCCCCAGCACAGTTCTCAGGATGGAACATATTTTCCTGTGGCCTACCCCTCGCTTCCCCACCACTCTGCCTGCATCAAGATCATGTCAAGGTCACAAAGTCTATTGAAGGAATTATAGTGTGGCAGGCAAAGTTAAAACTGGATACCAGGCCGGGCGCGGTGGCTCACGCCTGTAATCCTAGCTCTCTGGGAGGCCGAGGTGGGCGGAT
>CAUYSK010101805.1:0-20388 GCA_963575035.1 Avahi laniger
GTCCCAGCTACTTGGGAGGCTGAGGCAGTAGGATTACTTGAGCCCAGGAGTCTGAGGTTGCAAGGTTGCTGTGAGCTAGGCTGACGCCACAGCACTCACTCTAGCCAGGGCAACAGAGTGAGACTCTGTCTCAAAAAAAAAAAAAAAAAAAGAGGCTGAGGAGAGAGTTATTGCTTGAGGCCAGGAGTTCCAGATCAAACTGGCCAACATAGTGAGACCCCATCTCTTAAAAAAAAATGAAAAAAACAATCAGCTGGGCTACAGTGAACTATGATTGTGCCATTGTACTCCATTGTACTCCAGCTTGGGCGACAGAGTAAGACACCATCTCAAAAAAAAAAAAAAAGGCTGTCTGGGTTCAAATCCCAGCTCCTCCACTTCTAACTTCTATCTATGTGACCTTAGACAAGTCATTTAATGCTCTGTGCTGCAGCGCTTTCTTCTAGAATAGGATGACAATAATATCTGCCTCCCAGGATGGCTGGAGGGCTCTAAGATGACCACATGAGGGCCACTGGGAACAAGCACACTGTGCATGGTAGCTATTGTTACCAACTCTACCTTGCACATATGGTCCTTAGGCCAAGCCTGAGGCTATGAGGCCAGGGTTATTTATCTCCATTTTACACATGAGCAAACAGGCCCACAGAGATGAAAAGTGACTCACTCCAAGCCACTTGGCAAGTTAGAGGAGAGACTGGGATTGGAGCCGGGGCTGACATTTGAGTCTGTTTTTCCCACCCATCTGCACCATCCAGAGAGAGAGGGAGGTCAGGGGTAGGGACAGATGGCTATTAGGAAAGATGTGGGGACAGCTGCTGGACAGAACAGACAGGGGACAGACCTTAGGTTGTGTGACTATTTCTGGGCCACAGACACCTTTGAGAAGCTGACAAAGCTTTGGCCTTCCCTTCTGAAAAATGTGTTGTACGTACAGCTGTGTATAAGCTTTGGGGGGTGCAGATGGGGTAGTGGGGAGAGCCATGACGGATACCAGAGTGGACAGGGTGGAGGGCAGGGGGGGGACACTGGCTGGGGACCTGGCCCCTCAGTCAGTCGTGCACTAGGGTGTAACCCTACCACACGCCAGTAACATCCGGGGCCTGTTGAAGGCTGTTTTTCACCAGGACAGCCAGGCTGCGGCAGGATGTGGGTCAGGGCTCTGGGGACCCAATTCCTTTTCCCACAGCAGTGCAGTGTACTGGGAAGGTACAGATGTGGGTGGCTATGTTTCTTGTTGCCTTTGCAGCTGCTGAAACAGTAGGCCCCAGCGGGCCTTCCCCTCTTGCCTACATCCCCTACTGTCAAAGGGACCGCCCTACCTCCCCCTGCCGTCCCCCGGAGTCCCTGAGATCCCTAGGAAAAGCTCACAGAACAGAACTATATCAAGACATTATTTTCCTTTTCCTTTAACAACTCACTACTGTAAAAACAAATTGGTAAACCTAAAAATAACAGCAGAAAAGATCATCTCCTGCAATGCCTGCCCACCCCCTCTTCTAACAGATAGGAAAGCGAGTCTAGAAAGGTCAGATGAGTGGCCCAATCAGACCAGACAGAGCACAACCAGGAGGAGTATGTGGACTCCGAATCCAGTGCTCCTGCCCTGCTCCAAACTGCCTCCTGAGGCCAGGGCTTTTCAGGCTGAGGGACATGGGGTGGCCAACAGGGGATGGGGACAGGCAGAAGCCTGGGGAGGATGCTGAGAAGCAATGAAAGGGAAGAGGGAAGCTTGCCAAGAAAACCGGCCCTGGTGGCTCTGGTCACCTGGGCTGGGCTTGGAGAAGTAACAGCCGGGTGGGCTGCGCAGGCCCCAGATGCAATGGGGCAGAGACCAGGGGCCCGGGAATAAGGAACCACAGCTCTGGGCAAAGGAAAGACAGGAAGAGCCTAGTGTTGTCACCACACAGCACGGCCTGGTGAAACAGGTGAGTCCCCTGCCCCGTGAGGGCTGGCAGAGGTCCCTCGGCAGGAGAGAGGTGTGGTGGGGGCCACACAGGGGGAAGAAGGTCAGAGGGCAAGTCCCAGCTCTGCCCTGAGCCAGCAGCAGCACTGGGGTGGGGAGGCATTTTGTCTCTGAGCCGCAGCTTTCCTTCCTGCGGAGTGGGCAGATAGTAAGAACCCTGTCCTGCCCTCCAGACCCAGCTGGTGAAGCTGTCTGTAAATGACGATTCCATGCCAAGCACCTAGAGGCAAGCATGGCCGTTCCCATTTTGCAAATGAGGAAATTGGGCCTTGTAAGGTGTCGTGCTCTGAGTCATACAGCATGCGGGGCCAGGGACTCGGCCTCAGTCTGCAGGGACCACAGGCTGCCCCTCAGTTCTGGTTCTGGGGCAGCTGCTCACTGGGCTCCCTTTCCAGGGAGAGGGCAGCGCCGGGGCATCATCTCTGAGGCCTCATCCAGCTTTCAAGCCCACAAGTGTGTTAAAAAGAGGAGTAGGGAGGCAGGAGGTCAAGTCCAAGCTCCTCAGCCCGACTCCCAAGACCCTCAGCATGGGGCTTCCCTCAACACACCCCTCCCCCTGACACTCAGGAGTCACGCTGCAGGGCAAGTCTGAGCTCTGCCACCTTGGGCAAGTGGGCCTCTCTGGGCCTCAGCTTCCTCTTCTGTAAGATGAGGACAATGGCCGTCCCCACTTCACAGGGCTGCTGTGAGGCTCAAAGGAAGTGCCTGGCAGATGGTGGCTGTCATTGTCATTGACACCTCTTACTCGTCACTGGGCTCAGGCTGCTCTCACTCACCCCCACCTCCCCGGAGAAGCCCTGCCAGGAGCCCCTCTCCTCGAGGCTGGGTTCCTGGAACCCTTGGACCCACTCGCTTGGCCCTTGTCACAGGCTGTTACTTTCTACTTGCTTGTTTGCCTTCAGCCACACTGGGTGCCCCGGGAGCTCAGGCTGGGGCATTGAGCCCTGGGCCTGGCCCACAGTGGGTGCTCTAGAAGCCTGGCTGGGTCTTTGCATCCAGCGATGTCTAAGCGCCCACACTCTGCTAGGCCCTGCCCATGCCCAGAGTCCTGTCCTCCTCAGACTCAGCTCAAGTGAGGGAGACAGGGCAGCACACAGTGACGATGGCATGTGGTAAGTGCCGTCGGAGAGCGGGCCAGAGCCTGCCATGGCCAGTGGGGTGGGGCAGCCCTCGCAGGCCTGCTGGGATGACCTCCTCCTGCAGCGCCCACACACTCAGCCCCTCCCTGTCAAGCAGAGACTGTTGCAACAGGAAACGGAACCGCTGTTATCACACACCTGTCAGCCAGGCCCTGCTGCAGGGACTTTACCTACATTCACTCTGCTCCTCCGAGGGGCAGATGCGGAGCAGGAGAGGCTCTGAAGGTCTGGCCACTGCCAGAGCACTCAACCAGCCCGTGGCCCGGCAGGTTTGAGCCCAGGCGCACTAGATTCCACCGCAGCTCTTGCTGGGCCCTGCCATTGAGCACTGGACCCTCGGCCCCAGCTCGTCCTGTGCAGACGATTGTCCTGACGTGCTCTGGTCACCCAGGCCTGGCACGCATGGGAACCATGGCCAATCCTATGTGCTAAGCACTGTGCTGGACACTCCAGGGCATGACAACAGCTAAGTGACAATGGCTAACAGTCGCTGTTCACTGCCACATGTCAGGCACGCGCACTGTCCCATTCCATCCACTCTGCAGCCTGGGGAGCCAGTCGGTACCATTCCCCTCATTTTGTGGAGGAGGAACCAGGCTCAGGGAGGTTCAGCAATCTGCCCACACAGGACGCATCTGAGCCTGGCCCCCGCCTCGGCCTGAGCCTCTAGCCCCTTCGCTCCACAGCGCAGCCCCTTCCCCCGCGGCCCTGGCCTGCACTGCGGGGGGCACTCAGGGCAGGTTTGTTGGCAGAGGTGGGATCTGCACTGCACTTCGAAGGAGCAGTGCGAAGGGGGCAAGCCACCTCTGGGAGGACAGAGCACCATCAAAGGCTTGAGGTGGAAGCGAGGGTGGGAAGGAGCCGAGCCTGCCCGGCCAGGCCCTCGGCATCGGTGTGGCTCCAACCCAGATGCGGGAGCTGGGCCTTGGGAGGATGGACGCTGGGGTGGAGGCAGGGCTGGCAGGGGGGTGGGAGATGTGGAGGGAGACACAGGGAAGGGGGGCTCAGCGGAAAACAGGGAAGTAGTGGGGCGTGAGGAGCTCACAGCTGACCAGGAGCTCTCAGCCCTGAGGCTCAACACCTGGCTGATGGTGGTGTGACCAGAGCAGGACTGTCCCTTTCATGTATCCGCATACCCTGAAGCACCTGGCACGGTACCCTGTGTGATGCTCCATATACTGGCAGAGAGGGCGGGCAGGATGACCCATCCGGCCTGAGAACAAGCCCTTGCAAAGCCTTCCCTCTGCTGGGCCTCCTTCATGGGTCCAACTGACCCTCCTCCCTAAGGAAGCATCTCAGGCTCTAGAACTTTTGAATCATCCCCTCTTTGGCTCACCTGACCACTGGCCACTGCCCCAGAGCCCATGGGGAGTGGGACTCAATGAAAGGAAAGCCAGAGAAATCAACCTGAGCATCAGGAGAGCAAGAGGCCAGATTGTGACCCCAAGGGCCCCCCCAGGGCAGAGGCAGGCTGGCACCTAGGGAGAGGGAAGTCCCAGGAGGAAAAGCTGCTACCACTGAAAAACAACCTGTCAGTTCATCTGGCAGGAAGAGCCAAACCAAGGCCCCTCCCATGTTGAAAAAGCAAAATGCAAAAGCAGGAAGAGGATGCACATAGGGCCTCCAAGACACGGTAGCAGGCAGTTTTCCCAAGTTGCTTTAGCTGTGAAGTGCTCAGCCTCAGAGCCAGCCTTACTTGGAGCATAAGAAACAAACGGCAGAGTGAGGGCTGCTGTCTTTTTTGAGGGGTGGGAAGAGTGGTAATACGCAGGGCCAGGGCCAGAAACCAGCCACCTGGTCTGTCCCCTCCCCCAGGGAGAAGGAAACTCCCCACCAGCCAGGCACCAGGCTGCCCTGCAACAAGGCGGCAGGCCCCTGTGAAGCCCAAGCCCAGGCTGCCATGCCAGGGGCCCGGGGTGTGACGCTGGCAAGCCTCTGGTCTATACCCAGGACAGACATTCTGACAGTGTCTGCAGCCACCTTAAAGCCACCTCTCACCCCAGGCCGAGGAGTCCCTGGAGAATTGCCACGATGCCCCACCCTCGTTCAGTTAGAGCGCACCTGCGTTGGTGTGCCCAGGCCTACAGTGTTCTGGACAGCAGGGCCATACCCCATGTCCTGGCATCGCCAGGGGCCACACAGCTCCCCAGCTCTGCTGTGTCCCGGATACTCAGCATCTTCCCCACAGCCGTGCTCCCTGGGGCCAGCCCTGACTCCTCCCACCCTCTCCCTCATGTGCAGTCAGCAAGGCCATGGATCTCACCTCCTGAATCTCTCTGCCCTGCCCCTTCCTGCCACCTCCACAGCATCACTGTCACGCTGGGCATCATCCCATCTTTTGCCTGGAAGACTGCAACTGCTTCCCAGACAGGCTCTCAGTCTTCAGTCTTACCCCCTCCACTCAACGCTCAGAGTCTACAGACTCCTGAAGTGCCTTCGTCTGCCCATCTATAAAATGGAGAAACCCCTGGCCCATGTCGAAGACATTTATAAAAATACTTTGAAAGCTGCAAATGTTGCAAAAACAGGAAGTGATGTTTTTAGAATAAGCAGAGAGGGGGTTGCACTCTGAGATTGAGGGATCAAACCCAGGCCTAAATAGGAGGTGGACCGTCACATTTGGAGTCTGGGTTTTTACCCAGCAGGAAACATGAAAGAGGGTTGTCATCTTCCAAATGGTTCCCTTGGGAGCTGTGCTTGTGTTTCCGTGAGACCACGATTGCCTTAAGACTCTTTGGACACAATAAGAGCGCCTACTTGTCAGGCCAATGACATGCAAGGCCAATGCTAGGTACTCTAGCTTAACTCATTTACTCCCTGTAACTCCAAGGGGAAGAGTATACCCCCATTTTACAGATGAAGAACTTGAGGCTCAGAGAATGTTAGTCTCTTGCTCAAGTCACAACTGGAATAGGTGGTGGAGTCTAGAAGAGGACCCAGGTTTGGCTGACCCCAGAGCCTGGGGAGATATCTTCCAGTTAACAACCTCCATTCTTTGAAGAGACTTGGACCCAGATTTCAGGAATGGCCAGTTCTACAGACTCAAATCCAGGAAAGAAAGGGGTTGGGGGGAGATCCCTCTAGATACTAGCAGCTGAGTTAAAAATAAGAAGTGGTGGCTTTCAATGGTCATAAATGAACCTGGAAAGGGAGTCCAAGGAGGGGGCCAAGCCCTGGGAATTGAGGAATGGCTTCCAGAACAGAGGGATTCCTTTTTAAAAGCAAAAGCTTCTAGAGGGTGACATTTTGTAGACTATGGAGCTTGAGGGAAACGAGGTCTTGCTACATCCTGTATCTCTGGGCCTCTGGAACCTTTCACAGCTGAGCAAGAGAGAATGAGAGAGTCCTAGGCGAGATCAGGGAAGGAACTAGGCAGCAGGTTAGGTGGTCAGTGAAGGAGGCCAAGGCCTTTCCTGCACTGGGTCAGAGGCAAGGTGTGTGCTCTCTCAGGGGCGTCTCGTGCTGGGAGGCTGGGGCATGAATGACATGGGTCTCCAGGTTGCTAGCCGACAGGAAGTTGTTGGAGAATTCTCCCTGAAGAGGGGCCCAGGGTGGACCCTCTACTCTACCTGGCTTCCAGAACTTCTTGGCTGTCATCCAGTCCCTCTCGCCATCTTCTGAGACTATCTTGCTCTCTGAGTCCTCCTGGTCCATGGGCTCGCCCACCCACTGCAGGCCATAGTCACCGAGGAACCGCTGTGGGGAAAAAGAGGGAGACGCGGGGGCGACGGCTCAGCCCATCCCAGGGAAAGGCAGCATTGGCCCAATCCTCAGCCTCAGTCCTCAGGTGACTGGAGCCCCAGAGGCAACTGGACAAAGGGGATGAGCTGGGACATCTTGCCCACTTCCTAGCTGTGACCTTTGGAAAGCCACTTTGCGTCCTAAAGCCTTAGGCTCCTCTGTAAACGGAGATGGCAGCACCTGCCCACATAAGCTCGTGAGGACTCAGTGAGATGATTCATGCCAAGTATTCAGCACAGTGCCTGGCACAAGTAAGAACTCAGTAAAGTGAGCCACTCTGGGAGCCAGGTATAGTGACTCACACCTGTAATCTCAGTGACTTGGGAGGCCAAGAAAGAAGGATCCCTTGAGCCCAGGTGTTCGAGAACAGCCTGGGCAATATAGCAAGATTCCCGTCTCTACAAAAAAAATTTAGCCAGGCATGGTGGTTTGCCTGTAGTCCTAGCTTCTCAGGAGGCTGGTGCAGGAGGATCGCTTGAGCCCAGGAGTTCAAGGTTGCAGTGAGCTGTGATCAAGCCATTGCACTCCAGCCTGGGCAACAGAGTGAAACCTCCATTTCAAAAAAAAAAAAAATTTGGCCAGGTAAGGTGGCTCATGCTTCTAATCTCAGCACTTTAGGAGGCCGAGTGGGGAGGATCACTTAAGGCCATGAGTTTGAGACCAGCCTGAGCAAGAACAAGACCCTGTCTCTACAGAAAATACAAAAATTAGCTGGGCGTGGTGGCGAGCACCTGTAGTCCCAGCTACTCAGGAGAATGAGGCAGGAGGATCGCCTGAGCCTAGGAGTTAGAGGTTGCTGTGAGCTATGATGACGCCGCCTGCACTCTAACCGGGGCGAAAGAGTGAGACTCTGTCTCAAAATAAATCAATTAATTAATTAAGTTAGCCACTCGGGCTGTGGGGAACCGTGTGGGTCTGGCCTGACAGAGAGGAAGGACATCCCGCCCTGCAGGACTGAGGACATGACCCTCGCATGCTAGCCTCCCTGGGGCTTCGCCACATATCCCCGCTGCCACAGGAAAACTTCTGAATTGTCTCCGTTTCCTGGGGCTGCTTCCTTATCTCCTTTTCTCTCAACTACTCTACTATCTTCCATCTCCACACCTCACTGAAACTGGGCACATTTCTGTCTTCATTTCTTCCCACTCCTGCTGGTTTTCCTCCTACTCCAGGGGCTGCTCCTTTACAGTTTTCTTGGCTGTTCCCCAGTCCTATCCCACCCCAACACGTGGCGGTCCTGGGCCCTTCGCCACCTGCCCTCTCCCTAACGGTGTTCATCTACTCCCAAATACATATGGACGGAGCTCAACTTTGCACTGGATGCAGATCTCACCCCTGAGCTCCGGACTCACATTTCCCACCATCTGCACTCAGATGCCTAGCGACATCTCAAAATGAACCGTCCCAGTCGTGACTCCTGCCCCCACCTCCTGACCCTCTTCCCCTCCAGGTCTTGTCTCAGTAAACAGCCCCCTGCTTTACCTGGGAACCTTCCGTGACCCATTCCTCCCTCTGCCACGTCACTCCTGACAACCGCAAGGCCCATGGGTGCCCCTCCAACGCTGCCTGGCACCCGTCCACACAGCTCCGTCTCCAGCTACCTCTTAGCTCAAGCCACTGCCGTCTCCCTCCTGGACAAAAAAGCCTGCTTCTTTCTGCCTCCCCCCAGCCACTCTGCACCCCACCATCTACTCCCCACACCGCAGAGTCCTGTCAGGCCGCTCCTCTAACTGAAACCTTCCAAGGTTCCCCATTCTTGCAGGACAGAACCTGCCCGGAACCACGGGTGGCTCCCATGTGACGTGGCCCCTACGGGCCTCTCCTATCTCTTCATTCTCCTTCTCGCTCCCCACAACCATGCACCACCAGCCAAGTCTCTGCAGCATGCGGTGGTGCCTGTCCTCTCTTTGGCCTGGATCCTCTGCCCCAGTCCCCTCCTCACCCTCCGGATCTCATGGCCAATGTCACCCCCACCGTGGCCCATCCCCCAACTCATCTCTATCGTGTCACCCATTTAATTATTTCATACCACTCTCTGTACCTGTGTATCTGTGGACTCATTTGGGTCTCTCTCCCCCTCCACCCTCCAGATCGTCAGCCCCCAGCAGTCTGTCTTGTTCACACCCTAACACAGTGCCTGGCAGGGCCTGACACATGGTAGATATTGTGTACGTTGTGAAATTAATGACCCAATAAATGTGTGGCTGATGTGCGCGTGTGAGCAGCCATGCCCTCTGTCCTGCGGTTCCAGAGTGCCTCCCTCACCCCCCCGCAGCAGCTGCTCAGGGGCAGCTTCATGTTCTGCAGCCCAGGTGTGAACAGGCCTGGTGGGAAGGGCTCTCAGCTGCAGTCGAAGCTTGGGAGTTTGCTTCTGCGGTCTTAAATTAGGTTGGGGTTTTGGAAACCAATATCACGTGGAGAGGGGAAGAGGCTGAGTCCCAGGAAGAACTTCTGGCAGGGTCAGTGGAGGGGTGGGGAGCCCTGATGACACCTGCCTGCCTAGGGCCCTTCCTTGTGTCTAGTGTCCCTCCAGTTTGAGTCTTGCTGTTTAAATGAGTGGGAGAAGAGAGGTGACTGGGGTAACCGAGTCACCAGGTGAATAAGAAGTCATGGCCAGAAGCAGGGCATGGTCTTGATCAATTCAGTGCTAGGTCCTGGATGTACAGTGACAAACAGGAGGAAAGTGATCCCTCCCTTGCTGAGTTCACAGTTCCTCAGGGGAAGATAAACACAGCACTAAGAAAGCATAAGACAAGGCCGGGCGTGGTGGCTCACGCCTGTAATCTTAGCACTTTGGGAGGCTGAGGCAGGAGGATTGCTTGAGCCCTGGGAGTTCCAGGCTGCAGTAAGCTATGATCAGCCACTGCACTCCAGCCTGGGGGACAGAGTGAGACCCTGTTCTCAAAAGTAATTTTTAAAAAAAAAGAAAGCACAGGACAGAGAACCTGTCTGGTCAGTGGTCAGGGAAGGCCCCGAGGTGATGTCCAAGGATGAGTGAAAACACGCCTAGGGGAGGTGGGAGAAAACACTTCAGAAGAGGGGACAGCAGAGGCCAAGCCCCTAAGGTAGAAAAGAACAGAGGAAGGGCCCTGTGGCTACAGGGGAGAGATTCCAGGTGAGGTGACAAGGTGGGCAGGGGTAGCCCACAGGGTCACATAGCCCTTTGGAATTCAGCCCAACAGGAGCCATGAGATCTCCCAGTAAGCAGGGGAGGGACACGTTCAGAGTCTGAGTCAGGCCCAAAAGGAAAAGTGTCTCTAGCCCCAGATACCTCCCTGGCTCTTTAAATCCTGGGCTGGTCCAGGGTAGGGAACACAGTGCAGCCCCCGAGGTGGGATGTAGCAAAGAGGGGCCCAGAAATGTGGGCTCGGACCCAGTTCCTGAGGGGCAGACTGCCCAGAGCTGGGGACTGCTGGCTGCCCTCGTCCCTGGGGCCCCGCTCCTCTCACCTCCATCTCCCCGACCTGCCGCTGCAGCTGCACACACATCGTTTCCAGCTCCTCCTGCCGCTGCAGGGTCGCCTCGACTTCAGGGAAGACAGGGACAGGCTTCAGCTGCCCCAGCACGGAGGCTGCCAGGTCACCTCTGGCTTTGACCAGCGCTCTGCCCTAAGGGTCATCTGGAGAAGCTGTTCTGGGGATGTCCCGAGAACTGCCTCTTGCCTCCCATCTCTCTGGCCCCTCCCCCACAGGGGGTGCCTTGACTGACTCTCAGGAGGCCACCGCTCCCTTCAGAGCTGCGTGGCCTCCACGCTTTAGATGGCATGCTTGTGCCCAGGGGACTCAGCCCCACACAGGAAGACAATGAATGACTCCAGTGCTGTCCCAGAGTGCTGGAGTGACTTTTGCTTTTTCTTTTCTTGGAGAGAGTCTTGCTCTTTCCCTGCCCCTCTAGGTGAAGCTGTGCAGACCCCACCAAGGAATCTGCTTAATGCTCCTGGAGCCCTGATGCCAGAAGTCACTGTCCAAGCTTCCAGGAGCCACAGGCCCAGGGGAGGTGCCTTAACTTGGGGGACCTGCCCTCCAAGAGGGCCTCTTACCCTGGGGCTGCTGGAGGGTCTGCACCAAGTTCTCCAGGGCTGATATCTTCCGATCCTGCAGCAGAAGACGCGGGTGAGCATGAGGCCTGGTGGTGCCCAGAGCCCCTTCCAGACGGGAAGACCCAGAATATCTGCCCCAGGTCTAAGGGTGCCACACTCCACTCAGAAGTCAACTGCTGTGCCCAGTCCAAGGTCTACTGGGCCCTGCTCAGCTGAGGGGGGCCACTCTGCTTGGGTCATGGGGACCCAGATCAGTTCCAGGCCAGACCTGGCCCTCGAATGGGGCGGTTCAATGGAGGAGATGGTTCTAGAAGCCACCTGCCCTGGTCCGACTGGTGGCCTCCCTGTCCTTCCCAGCCTAGGGCCCCTCCACCTCTCAGACCAGACCCTGGCCCTCTCTAGCCTGGGGCCCCACCTTGGACAGCATCTCATCAGTCTGGGCCTTCACCTGCCGCTCCAGATCCCGCACCTTCCGCGTCATGGTGCTCATCAGCTCCGAGTCATGGCATGCAGGCACTGCCAAGCAAAGTTTTCAGACCCCAGGCCTTGGGCTGAAGCTGAGGTATGAGGGGGTCGAGAGGGGAAGAGGGGTCCCCAGGAGCAGAAATAAAAGTACTGACAGCAGCCGACACTTACATAACAGGGACTGCTCTAAACACTTACATAAATCAACTCACATAATCCTCGAAATATGCCTAAGAGGTAAATGAACTGTTTCAGGAAACTGAGGCACAGAGGACAAATAAGTAATTTTTCCAAGGTGTACAAGTAAGTGGCATGACATGTGGGCCACATCACCCTGAACTACAGCCAAAAATTTCACCCTCAATCTAATCAAACCTCAAAATCTACCTTCCAGTTTGCAGGCAAACCAGCAGACAGAGAAGCCAGGCAAACTCCTCTGCAGGCAGACTACCAGACAAGGCCAGAACATGGGCACTGTGTTGGACAAGTGGCCAAGACTTTTCACAAAGTCCACATCATTTTTGTTTTGTTTTTTCTTTTGAGACACAGTCTCGCTCTGTCGCCCAGGCTAGAGTGCAGGGGTATCAGCCTAGCTCACAGCAACCTCAAACTCATGGGCTCCTTCCTCAGCCTCCCAAGTAGCTGGGACTACAGGTGCACACCACGATGCCTGGCTAATTTTTTCTATTTTTAGTAGAGATGGGGTCTTGCTCTTGCTCAGGCTGGTCCCAAACTCCTGACCTCAAACGATCCTCCTGTCTTGGCCTCCCAGAGTGATAGGATTACAGGCGTGAGCCACCTCACTTGGCCCCATGGCACTTTCTAAAAAGGCAGGCATTAGTCTAATCTAAGGACTGTCAATTAGATCCTAGTTCAGGGGAGAAAAATCTCTAATAAGAGATATTTTGGGACGCTGGGGAGATGTGAGTGTAAAAGAGACGTTAGAGGCTATTATGGAATTATTCATATTCTTAGGTGTGATAATAGCTCTGTGATTATGTATTTCCTTATTCTTAGGAGATGCATATTGAAGGAGTTAGAGGCTAAATGTCACGATATCTGCTATTTATTTCTAAATGGTTCATCTAAATGATACTTTTACGTTCATATATCCGTGTATACGGAGAGAAAGAACGCAATGTGGCAAAACAGCACTGATTGTGGAATCTAGATTGAAGATGTATGGGTGTTCACTATACTATTATTTCAACTTGGAAGTTGGAACGTTTTCAAAATAAAAAGTTTGGAAAAAGAAAAAAAGAGAGAGACACGGGAAGAAACAAGCCCCTTTTCCCCTGGATATTGTCCTTTCTATGTGTGAAGCAGGAACCATCATCGAGCGAGCACATGTGGCTGCCATGTCAAGGCTGGCTCAGTAGAAAGATGGAGAAACCTGAGCTCTTGTCTTTGAGTCGTTGAATGAACAACCCTGGAGGGGCTTCCTTAGAACTTCTTGGCATGCGGGATAATAAATCTTCCTTGACGTTCGTGCTAGTTGAGGAAGAGTTTTCTTTGACTTGTAGTCAAAAGCATCTCAACCGACATTCACACATTCGTATGTCAAATGTCTATGCTGGAGTGCACGAGAGTGCAGTGAGCTCCCCGGGGCAGAGGGAGGGGAGAATCCAAGCAGGTGGAACCTCTCACTGAAAAGCAGGGAGGGAATGACCTGGTGGCCAGCACTACGAGGAAAGGGCCTGCAAGCAGAGGGCAATGGCAGCCAAGAGCCGGGGGGCGGGAGGGAGCGGGGAGGTGGTGAGAAGAAGGAAGCAGTGGACAGTGTCGGATGCTGCTGTCGGAGAAGTGAAATAGGACAGGCAAGTCCTCACTTGTGACCTTGGTGGGAACAGACACCAGCTGGCCATGGGGAGAGGAGAGAATGACAGGGAGAAGTAGGGGGGACAGCTCTCCTAAGGGGAGGAGCTGGCTGTTGTGGTTACTATTGAAAGCGTCCCCAGCTGGGGTGTAGGAGATCCTGGCTTCATGACTAAGCGGTCGTGGGATCCTGGGCCAGGCTCTTCCTATCTCTTTTTTGCACCTTGATTCCCCCTCAGTAAAATGGAGGGGGGTGGCTGAGGATGGCCGGGCCCTTTTCTACAGCTGACCTGACCGGTGGCCACCACCTTGAGCACCCCTGTGTGACAAGCACTGTCTAGGGGCCCTCCACCAAGCAGCATCTTGTCCAAACCACCTCAACACGCTGATCTCCCCATTTCCACTTCACAGGGCAGGAAACAGGAACAAGGGGACATGAAGTTGCTTGTTCAAGATGTCACGGCTGGCGGGAAGTTCTAAACTCATCCCCAGCTTCTCCTGACTCGTGGCTCAGGCCCTGATCGTGCCCAGCACTCACACAGCTCATCCCTGTTTGCCCACGTCTTCCCCTTTCCCCAGACCTGCTAAATCCTCCCTCCTCTGGGAAGTTGCCCTGAGTAGCTCTGTTCCACGTTAGGCACCTCCATTGCAGATGGTGTGGGCCAGGCTCACTGGACTATCTGGGGGACTTGTGGCCTTTCCAGAGCCCTGCAGAAGCAAGGAAGCAGATGGCCAGGGGCTGAGCTCCAGCCTCAAACCCTTCATCCCTCTCTGACCTGAATCCTGGACCCACTGACATCACACTTGATGGTGACTCCAGCCACAGCCTGGCCAGGGGTTTGGCCAGATCTCCTGAGCCAAGGGTGGGGCCTGTGTGGCTTTATGCCAAGACAGGTCCTGGAGAGGTTTGGGGGTATAGGTTCATGGCCACAGTCAGCCAGGAGTGGGAGCAGCTGCCTCAGACTCAGCAGGCAAGAGTAGGTGCCATGCCTCCCTGGGCCTCACGCCTTCCTCTGGGGCCCCTCCTGCTGCCAAGACCCAGACTTCTTTGGGCCTCTGCTCTCACCTTGCCGACTCACAGGGGCGCCTAGGCCACCATAGCAGGAAGGGGCAGAGATCCTTTCTTCTGAGCCATGGGCATCATTCAGCATATCCACCTCATCTTCTGCAGACAGGGATGCCTAGGTCACTGCTCTGGGACCAAAGCCCAGAGGAAACTCAGGTCCTGGGCCCTGGCCAGGGTGAAGCAGCCTACGCACTGTCCCCACTAAGAGTATGAGGGGACTCAGGAGGCTGGGGAACAAAGATCCAACCAGAATGGGCCTCTTTTTAGAGTTCTTCCAGCCCAACCCAGGAGAGACCTGAGTAGCCAGTGCCAGCGCCACAGCGGGGCAGAAGTGGGGTTGGGATCCAAAGACCTGAGCCTGCAGGAGTTGGGGCAGTGATGTGAGGACAGGCCTTGGGGAGAAAAGGCTGCAGTGGGCTGGAGGAGGCTGTTGGGGGAAGAGGACCTGGAGTTCGGACCCCTGGGCTGGGTAATTTCTTGGCCCTCACATAGTTTCCAGGAACCCACCAGCCAGTCCCAGAGTGGGCCAAGGGGTTCAAATGTTAGTGATGACATCTCTGCTAAGGGTGTGGGGGCTCCTGCTCTGAGAGCTGCCAGGAGGGAAGCCCAGTCCTTAGCAAGATGGGGTGGGGGAGCTGCAGATATCACCGTGGCAGGCTGCTGCTCTAGCTAACAAGGGCCTTCATCATGTTCTTTCTCTCCATCTGCCCAACCGTAAGGAGGTCCAGGCAGATGGGAGGTGACGAGGACACGAGGGCGGAGCCCACACTTACCATCTCCGTAGATTCGTATTCCTCGCCTCCTGGGAACCCAGGCAAGAAGCAGAATGAAGAAATATGAGTTAGAATCTCCCAGAACATCACCGGGGAAAAGGTTCTGGGTGCCAGGCCCCAGCCAAGGCTAACAGAGATGGAGGCTGGGCCTCTGCCTCCCAAGGACCTCCACCCCGAATCCCTTCCCCATCCTGGGGTGAACCAAGGGACAGGATTCAGGGGGTCTGGCTCCTTCCAGTGGAGAAGGATAGGGAGAGAGCTAAAGGGCAGACTCTTGGGTGAGAGACTATAAGACTTGTGAAGCCCCTGAGCCCAGCCCCAGTGCTGCTCTGCAAAGGCTGTGGGACCCCAGGCCTGTTGCTTAACCCCTCTGGATCTCCTTGGCCTTAGAATGGTTCAAAGTGGTGTTCAGAAGAGCAAGAAAGAGAGGTAAAAATACTTTGAAAAGATGAAAGTGCTGAACAGATGTAAAATATTCTCTTCATGGAGAGCCCAGCACAGGGCCTGGCACAGGATAGATAGACCATCAGTGTTTGCAGAATATCTTTTTTTTTTTTTGAGACAGAGTCTTGCTCTGTCACCCCAGCTAGAATGCAGTGGCATTATCGTAACTCACTGCAACCTCAAACTCCCAGGCTCAAGCCATCCTCCTGCCTCAGCCTTCCAAGTAGCTGGGACTACAGGTGCATGCTATCACTCCAAGCTAATTTTTGTATTTTTTGTAGAGACAGAGTTTTGCTCTTGCTCAGGCTGGTCTCATACTCCTGGCCTCAAGCAATCCTCCCCACTCAGCCTCCCAGAGTGCTGAGATTACAGGCGTGAGCTACCATGCCCAGCCAGTGTTTGCAGAATTAATAAACGAATAGTGAATGAACAGATGGACACTAAGCCGCTCCTCCAGGGGTCGTATCTTATTAAAAGGCACAACCCAGTTTATGCTCAGAGGCAAAGGAGGGCATCCCAGAAGAAGGTATAACGAGAAAGAAGGTGGTCAGGGTAGGCTGTGTAACTTTTCTTTGTATTCCCCAAGACACTAGGAGTCATTCTCCTCTGGCCACAGAAGGATCAAGGAGACAGGGCAGGGACACGAAGACCCCATGAGGCTGGCTCCTTACCCAGGATTCACAGGCTCCGACTGCAGAGGCACTTTCCGGGTCTTACTAAGGGAGGCCAAAGGTGAGCTCATAGTTCTAGATTCTAGCTGTCAGGAGCTCCCTGAGAGAAAAGAAGGAACTCAGCCCTTGGGGACGGAGAGGCCCCAGGGCTTTAGGCTCAGGGGGTGGCCTGAAGTTTCCTCTTTCCTGGCTACCATTCCTAACAAGGAGCACTGTCCAGGAAGCAGTACCCCTCACCTCCTCCTGCTGCCCTGACGGAGGTCATATCTGCCTGCTCCTCTGGGTAGACAGCTCTCTGCTCTGGCCCTGGAGACCTCTGGCCTGGTGGTGCTTGCGAAAGGGCTGTGGAGGTGGGGATGGGATGCAGGGATGAGTCAGAAGCCTGGGACTTCCCTAGACTTAGAGCCTGGGAACAATACTACCCAGGAGGCTGTCCATCTATCAGCCAGTCAGTTGACACAAAGCCCAGGCATCTCCTTCCTTCCTACCAAAAACCAGGCACCACTCCCAACACTTCAGAGCCAGAGAGGGGCAACCCAAAGGCAAGATTCAATCAAGATACAGTCCACGTGATGTGGAGGGGATAGTAATAGCATTGGCTGGGCAGGGGTCTTTTGTTTTGTTTTGGAGACAGAGTCTCACTCTGTCATCCAGGCTAGAATGCTGTGGCATCAGCCTAGCTCACAGCAACCTCAAACTCTTGGGCTCAAGTGATCCTCCTGCCTCAGCCTCCTGTGTAGCTGGGACAACAGGCATGCGCCACCAGGCCCCGCTAAGTTTTTCTGTTTTTAGTAGAGACGGGGTCTTGCTCTTGCTCAGGCTGGTCTCGAATTCCTGACCTCAAGTGATCCTCCCACCTCAGCCTCCCAGGGTGCTAGGATTACAGGCATGAGCCACTGAGCCCGGAGTGGGGCAGGGTTATCGAAGGGATTCAGAGGTACCAGATAACATAAAACATCTAGCCCAGTGCCGACCTCAAAGGAAGCATTTGGAAATGTGAGCTGTGACTATTGTGTGTTTTTGTTGTCATTGGCACACAGAAGGCACTCATAAATGGTGGTTTTCCTTCCTTCCTTCTTTCTTCTGGAAAGAGGAATGCACATTAGGGGCATAATGAAAGCCTACTACTCTTTTCAGTAAATAAAGTATATTAAGGGGCTAATATCTAGAAATCCTGGGACCTCCAAATTTTTTTAGGACAAATCCAAGGAAGTTCCACTTCGGAAATGTCTGGTACTGGCCTCCAGCCTCCTTCTGAAGCTGCCCAGCAAGGGAACCCATGCTTCCTGGAGACAGCCTCCCATGCCTGCATTAGAGTCTGGGACTCATGCCCTGCTCCTTCCTCAGGAGGAGTCTCCTCCAAGGACCAGGCCCAGACTTTCCCGATCCCCACCACCCAGCCTCTCACTTCTGTTCCCACCCTGTCTCAGCCCCTGCTCTTTCTGGGCATCCTCAGGGTTTATGTGGCCAAGGTGATAGTCCCTCATGGCTCCCTTCATCAGTCTCCACGCATTGCCAGAAGGATCTTCTTAAAACACAAAGGAGACATGTAAAATCCCTGCATACAGCTCTCCAGTGGCTCCTTCCCAACCATAGAAAAAATTCAAAATTCTTTAGTATGGGTCACCTGGTCCCTGCCTGTGTCTCCTGACTTCATCACCCATCCTGCCGCCTCCTACACTTGAGCCACTTGAACCTCTAGTCAAATGCCCCACGCACGCATGGCTCCCCTGCCTGGAACCACCCTCCTGAAATGGTTTCCCCACTCCTACCTGTACTCTCCTTCCTTAAAGTCACACCCATCCTCCTCCCCTCCCCCAGCCCTAACCCCTGGCAACCGCTACCCCATTTTCCACCTCTATAATTTTCTTACTTCAAGAAAATTATGTAAATGGAATTATATATCATACAACCTTTTTCATAAAACAGCTTTATTGAGATATACTTCACCCTTGTAAGGTATAAATTTAAGCTTTTAGTATATTCACAGAGTCATGCAACCATCTCAATTTTACAATATTTTCATCAGCCTAAAAAAACCCTGTGCCCTTTAGCAGTCACCCCTGATTTACCCTCCAGCTGCCACCCCTCTTTCCCAGCCAGCCCTAGGCAACCACTATTCTACTTTCTGTCTCTATAGATTTGCCCATTCTTGACATTTCATATTAATGGAATATATACTAAAATATACTAAAAATGATTAAAATGTATACTTTAAAGGAATGAAGTATGTAATATGTGAATTATATCTCAACAAAGCTGTCATGGGGGGAAAAAAGCAACTGGTCCTCAAAGCAAACGCAATATCTTCCCTCAAACTCAGTTCCTCCCATTTCGCCTTCTTAATGGGACGCCATCACCCAAGCACAAAATTTTTCTCTCCTTCCTTCCCTCTAATCCCATCAGTTACCAAAGCCCAAGGTTAAACTGTGTAATGTTTTTCACAGACAGCTCCTCTTTGCCATGCCCACTGAGGGCCATCCTCGTGGGACTCACACTACCCTTCTTTGGGGCTGTCACGATGGTCCCCAACTGACTTCCCTACTTTCAGTCTCACTCTGGTCCAATCCGACACACTGTTTCCAGGTTAATCTCCTAGATTATAGGAGACCCTAGAGAGCAAAAACTGTGTCTTCACATCAGTCAGGGGATTCCTGAGGGCAGGGCTGTGTCTCTTCCTCCCTCAGACTGGCGGGGAGTGGGGGCGGCCTGAGGACAGTCATGTCTACCCCTTTCACTTTGGGGTTTCCAGGGAAAAGACTGGGTCTTCCTCTCAGGCTAATGCCTCCCAAAGGTAGACTGGGACTCTGAGGGCAAAGCTGTATCCTGTGCCTCTACGTTTTGGGGACCGAACTCAGTACTGTGCTTGACTGAGAACATACTTCGTCACACCTCCTCGGCCTATTCGTCACTCCCAGGCTCCAGCGCTCTAGCGCCAGCACGGACAGGCCCGCCGCCAGCGATCCCTAATCTCCTGCACACTCTCAGGGCGCGAAGTCTATCTCGACCTAACCTCGCCCTGGGAGCCGTGTTGCCTCCTCTCGCCTCCACGTGTAGTCCTGGTAAACGCTCGAATCCGCTCCTGGGGTGGCCACGGAGCTCGAGAGCCCTCGGAGCTTGGGGCCCAGACTGTGTGACGGCGACTCGGTGCACAGAAAGGCGTTGGGTTAGACTCACCACGCAGGCCCAGCCAGCCGTCCCGCGGCGCCGCCATCTTGTTGTTATGTGGTTTCCTGGGCGACCGGGACCTGTGCACTTCTCATTGGCTAGTTCAAGGGGTCTTCTGAGCAACCAGCAGGCAGCGGAGGCGGGTATATTCCCCTATGCTCGAATTCTATTGGCCCACAGAATCCAGACTCTTCGCCGGAATACTGCGAATCCCAGAATGCACCGCTCTGAGCGGCCCCGGGTTCGGGAAAATAGAGGGTTCATTCCTACCACGGGCGCGCGAATAGAGAACCTGGGGTGAGGTTAAGAAAACTGCTGGAGGTGGGAGTGGGGTGAGGGATGAAAAATTACCTATTGGGTACAATGTACCCTATTCAGGTGATGGGTACACTAAAAGCCCAGACTTCACCACTATGCAATATATCCATGTAACAAAACTCCACTTGTACCCCCGAATTTATTGAAATATAAGTATGCATAAAAATAAAAAGGAAACTGCTGGCAGCCTCTGGACCTGAATTTGTGATTCCGGCGGTGCCACTAATTTGCTTAATTGATCTTGGGAGGAATTATTGCTCTGAGCTTATTTTCCCAGAAATAAGGCTCACTCCTATAAATCTTAGCACTCTGGAAGGCTGACCCCATCTCTAGCAAAAATAGAACAAATTAGCTGGGCGCGGTGGCGCCACTGCACTCTAGCCAGGGCAACGGAACGAGACCCTGTCACAAAAATAAATAAATGTTTCTTAAATCTGAGTTCCTCTGCTAGTTCTTTGACCAGATGGTTCCCTGAAAGGAAGCTCCAATTCTAGTTACCTTGTGTAATAGTTGGGTAAGGTACTCCCCCGACTTCCTTTGGTAAGACATTTTGCCTCCCTGAACCTCATCTGCAAAATTAAGGTGTTAGAGTAGATTCCATCACCAGTGCAACTAGAGCCGGTGTAATTAAGAACCAATTAATTGGGCCGGGCGCGGTGGCTCACGCCTGTAATCCTAGCACTCTGGGAGGCCGAGGCGGGCGGATTGTTTGAGCTCAGGAGTTCGAGACCAGCCTGAGCAAGAGCGAGACCCCGTCTCTACCAAAAATAGAAAGAAATTAAT
>CAUYSK010101809.1:0-91374 GCA_963575035.1 Avahi laniger
CTACAATGAGATATCATCTCACCCCAGTTAAAATGGCTTTTATCAAAAAGACAGGCAATGACGAATGCTGGCAAGGATGTGGAGAAAGGGGAACTCTCGTACACTCTCGGTGGGAAGGTAAATTAGGGCAACCACAATGGAGAATGATCTGGAGGTTCCTCAAAAAACTAAAAATAGAACTACCATATGACCCAGCAATCCCACTGCTGGGCATATATCCGAAGGAAGGGAAATCAGTACATCAAGAAGATATCTGAACTCCCATGTTTACTGCAGCACTATTCGCAATTGCCAAGATATGAAATCAATCTAAGTGCACATCAACAGATGAATAAAGAAATTGTGGTACATATACACAATGGAACATCATATAGCCACAAAAAGAATGAAATCCTGATATTTGCAACAACATGGATGGAACTGGGAACATTATGTTAAGTGAAATAAACCAAGCACAGAAAGACAAGTATTGCATGTTCTCACTCACGTGTGAGAGCTAAATGTTAAAAACAATTGATCTCATGGAGACAGAGTAGAATGATGGTTACCAGAAGCTGGGAAGGGTAGTGGGGAGTGGGGGCAAAGTGGGGGTGGTTAATGGGTGCAAAAATATCGTTAGAACGAACAGTATTTGATAGCACTACAAAGTGACTATCATCGACGAGTGAGGGTGTACTTTAAAATAATTAAAAGAGAGAAAATGGAATGTTCCTAACACAAAGAAATGTTGAATGCGAGAAGTGATGGATACCCCAATACACTGATTTGATTAATTCACATTGTATGCCTGTATCAAAACATCACATGTGCCCTATAAAGATATGTAACTATTACATTCCCATAAAAAAAATTATAATTTTAAAAATGCTATATAAATGGAATCTCATAGTGTATAAGCTTTTGGGGTTGACTTTTTTCACTCAGCTTAATTCCCTGGAGATCCATTCAAGTTCTTCCATGTATGAATCATTTGTTCTAGTTGCTGAGTAATATTCCATGCTATATAGGTACCACATGGTTTGTACCACTGTTGATTTAACCATTGGCCTCTGGAAGAAAATCTGAGCTGATTCCAGTTTGAGGCTATTACAAACAAAGCTGCTATGAACATTCATGTACAGGTTTTTGTGTGAACATAAACTTCATTTCTGTGGGATAATGCGCAGGAGTGCAATTGCTGGGTTGTATGGTGGCTGTATATTTAGTATTTTTAGAAATGGCAAACTGTTTTCCATAGTGTCTGTACCAATTTTACATTCTCACCAGCAATGCGATGCCTAAGTGATACAGTTTTTCTACATTTTCACCAGCATTGGGTGGTGTGACTATTTTTTAAAGCTATTCTGATAGGTATGCAGTGATTATCTCACTGCAGTTTTTATTTTCATTTCCTTAGTGGTCAATCATGTTAAGTATGTTTACTTGCCTTTATTTTCTTCTGTAAAATATATGCTTATATCTTTTACTCATTTGCTAGTTTTACTGTTCATTTATTGTTGAGTTTTGAAAATTCTTTATTTGTACTAGATAATTTTACATGCTGGATAGATGGCTTTCAAATATTTTCTCTGGGTCTGTAGCTTGTCTTTCACTCCTTGCACAGGGGCTTACAAAGAGCACAAGTTTTCAACTTCGAAGCATTATTTACTATGTTTTCCTTTTAAAGATCGTGCTTTTGGTGTCAAGTCTAAGAACTCTTTGCTCAGCCCCTAGATCCTAAAAATTTTCTCCTACATATTTTTCTAAACGTTTTATAGTTTTGTTTTATGATTAAGTATATGATCCATTTCAATTTTTTTTTTTTTTTGAGACAGGGTCTCGCTCTGTTGCCCAGGCTAGGATGCAGTGGTGTCATCATAGCTCACGGCAACCTCCAACTCTTGGGCTCAAGAAATCTTCCTGCTTGAGTTAATTTTCATATAAGGTATGAGGTTTAGATTTACTTGTTTTACCTGAGAATGTCCAATTGCTCCAGGAACATTTGCTGAAAAGGCTATCCTTCCTTGATTAAATTGATTTTGTACCTTTGTCAAAAATCACTTGGGCATATTTGTGTGGGTCTATTTCTATCCTCTATTCTGTTCCTTTAATCTATGTGCCTATTTCTTCATCCATACCATACTTTCTTGATTACTATAGCTACATAGTATGCCTTTGTATTAGGTAAGTTATTCTTTTCACTTTATTCTTCTGTGTCAGGATTGTTTTAGTTATTTTAGAGCCGGTGCCTATCCATATAAATTTTAGAATAAGCTTGTTTTTGTTTATGAAAATCTTGCTGGTATTTTGATATGCATTATATTAAACATAAAGATCAGTTTGGTGAGAAGTGCATCCAATTCATGAACACTGTATGTCTCTCCACTTATTTAGGTCATCTTTGATTTCATCCATCAGAATTTTGTAATTTTAAGCACACAAATCCTATAGATATTCCTTTGAGTACACACCTGAGTATTTAGCTTTTTTTGGAACAACTCTACATGGTATGATATATTTAATTTCACTTTGCACATTCATTGATGGAATAGAGAAATGTGATTGTTTTGTGCTAATCTTATACTCTGTGACCCTGATGAACTCATTTATTAAATGAAGTCTTTTTGAGACTGATTTCTGATCATCATATAGCTGAAATACTTAACCCTCAGGCAAAAGCCCAAGGACCTTGATGTTGCTTTTTGTTTTTGAAATGGACCTAATGTGCTTATTATTTTAGACTGTCAACAAACCACTGGGAGATGCTGCCACAGAAAAAGTTCTTTATGCAAACACATTGCAAGGGGACCTGTTAACTGATCAGTGATCTGTTTTAACTAACCACCTTTTCATGCAGAGCAGGTGGACCCTAACGATGAAGAAACGATCTGAGGTCAGGATTTTGCAGAGAACTTAATTCTAATTCCAGAATGACTTGTCAAGAAACTCTTGTTTTATCGGCTCATGGAAAACTAGGTGGTTGAGGGGCTTAGAACCACACTGAAGTTGTAAATTATTTCAGAAGTTATAGAACATGCAGAAACTATCTTTCCAAGCAAATATGTGGCCAAATTGGTGCTTGCCAGCAACCAGCCGAAAGCGGCACAGGAAGATAGCTGATCCTGTATATTTCTTTCTTATGATCTTTTCCTTTTGAAGAGTTTCCTTTAAGAAATTAAACAGGACAAAATCCTCAACTTCATTTCTTTTCCCCAGTTCCCTAATTTTGATTCAGAACCACATCTTTGTTTAAGGGTTTATGTAGATAAACCTCAATTTTGTCAATCTCAATTTTGTCTAAGAAGTAGGATCAACTTCTAATTTTCAGTGTTAAATCCTATGCTCTACTTTCTCCGGCAATATTCTCAAGATGACGGCACCAGGTTATGTCCCACGCTGGGCCAGATGTTGTCATAAACCAAATAACGGTCCCTGCATCACTGCCAGCTCAGGAGTGCTGCTGGCGCTGTCTGAAACAGTTTATGCGCAGCAAGTTCAGTTTCTTGTGGTATCAAATGCTGAAGGGAACAGAGAAGAAACCCAGAAATGCTCACTGTGTGTGCCCCTTCCTACCCAGTTCCAGAAGCATCTGGAATTCTCCTGGGATAGCCTGGAGCTTCTCTGGTGAGCCTTTGACTCAAGGAAAATTAATCCACATAGTGAGATTTTCATAAACATCTGAAATTCCAAGGAGCAAGATCCACAATAGTAGATGAAAATGGCAACTTTTGTTCTTAATTGTAAATTAGTCAACATGTTATAGCCAGAGTAAAAAAAAAAAAATCTCAGCTGCCTTGGCAGGGGTGGGTGGTGGGTGGGGGTACGGGGGCCACAGGAAATGAAAACGAACAAAAAGCCCTGCATAAGGCAATGGAGAGCAGTGGGGACTGAGGAGAATTTGTAACGCACACCTTGCCTGAAGACACTTAAGTTTAAAAACAAATTTTAAAGTGTTGAATATGACTGAGAAAAAAACCACATGCCAACAAAAGTTTTTGAAAGGCTAAAAGTATTATATAAAAACCTTGACTTGGAGGCTGAAACTATGCAGAGGAAAAAATTCCTTAAGATTTCCCATGTTTGTTCATAAGTCTGCAAAGATAACCAAATCTCAGACCAATGAACTGGTGACTAGCTACCAGTTAGCCTCAAGAAGGTGGCTTAATGACTCACCTTACCTTGTACAGTACCCAAGCTTCCGGTACTCTACCAGAAGCTGAATTCAAAGGATTGCCTTTTAATTCAAGCAAACAGACACTTATTAAAATTACTTCTCTGAGAAACATATTTATGTGCCTTATAAACAAGAACGCTTTTAACATTAAAAAATTTGAACTTTAAAAATATGTAAAATGTTCAAGAAATATAAACAGGAATTTTCATCTCATTTTCCATATGGTTGTGTGAGCACCTTAAATATCAACACAGATCACAGACAAACCCATTTATATTCATAAGAATTTTCTAAATAAGAACAAATTAATTTAAAAATTGTTTCCAAAATTAAATGTTATTTTTTGGCAGCTAAAGTAACACTTGTTGTAATCAAGACTGAAGGATAATGTGTGCTACATGTAAGAAAAATGTCCACAGAGTTGAGGATTTTTTTCCTTAAAAAGCAACTTTAAAATGTTTATATTTAACATTTCAAGTAGAGACTTTCCTACAGGTTTCTGACTTTTTATATCTGAAGATATGGAACATGAAATTAGAGTTTCTTGATGACTCTTGTTAGCATTATAAACACCCATAATTGTATAGCATTTTCTTCAAAATTTTTCTTTCTTCCTCAGTGGTTGGTTGTTAATAGAAATTTATACACTTATATCTGCCTCAGATACCTCTACTAACTCCAGTATTATTACCTGCAACAGGTAAATAACCTAGACTGTTAGAAATATTTGTTAAATAAGAGTCAGTAATTATCGAACGAGATTTTAAGAAATAAGTTCAGAGAACAAAACTGTGACAGTTATGTGACAATTATTTTAGGCAATCAGGGCTCCTTTGGGTTTTTGTATTTTTGTTAGTTGTTTGATAAAGATTATATTCCAGGTTTTCAAGAACACCGACTTTTAGAATAATAGCTTTCAAAAGGAAAATAATGTTATTTGGTTTTTAATTAAAGAAAAAAATCTTTTGTATATTAAGATCAAATGAAAGGTCCACTTTTGTTTCTAGTCTCAACTACAGTTTAAAAAACTTCATATGTGGTAAAAAGTTTAGTTTTTTTCAAACAAAACACAAATTTTAAGTGTTTATTTTGAATAAAAATATGCTTATTATTAATATAGACCTGAAAAAGTTATGTATGTTGTTTTAGTTTCTTAGGACTGCTGTAATTACCACAAACTGGGTGGCTTCAAACAACAAAGCTTATTCTCTCACAGTTCAGGAGGCCAGAAGTCTGAGGTCAAGATGTCAGCAGGGATGGTTCCTGCGGGAAAATCTGTTCCGTGCGTCTCTCGTAGCTTCTGGTGGTTGCTGGCGATCCTTAGCCTTCCTTGGCTGGTAGCTTCATCGCTCCAAATCTTTTTCCTTTCCTCTTCACACAGCCTTCTTTTGTGTCCCCTTTTCTTGTAAGGACACCAATCATTGGGTTTAGGGCAGACTCTAATCCAGTAGGATTTCATTTTAACTTGATTGAATCTGCAAAGACCCTATTTCTAAATAAGGTCACGTTCACAGGTATCAGGGATTGGGACTCAAACGTATCTTTTTGAAGGACTCAATTCAACCCACTACATATGTGCACATATTAGATATTTCATATGTATTATGGAATATACAGTGCAAAATTATATAAGTTACAAACTTTTTTTTGACAGATGACTTTCCAGATACAGAGGAGATAACCAGCTTCGAATTGATTTTTAAATGGTATCATCTCAAAATTAAAGATTTTAATGTTCTGCCTGGAAAAAGTATGTAACCTTTCAAGTCCAAGGATGAAGTCCCAACACCAGGAAACTCTCTCCTGGCCATTCCATCCCGATTCCAAGTGAACATTCTAATTAGAACCAACCCTCATAATTACTTTTATATTAATAGCATTAGAAGGTAAATGTTCTTTTATCTGGGTTTTATCTCTCTGCTGTAAATTGCATTGTTACCTCGTATCATGCCCCTCGCATTATCAATTATTGGAGACACTTCTTAGGCCGAATTGAGGCCGTGAGTAATCAGAGAAGCAGCTGATCATTGGGGGAAATTTTTTACCTTTCCTTGCAAGACAGGATCTCTAATTTGGCTGTGAACACACTGACATGAGACACCACTTTAACTCATTCTGGGAGTTTTTGGAAAGCCAGTATGAAAGGCTACTGAGCAGGCAGAGGAATTCCTAACAGATGAATCTCTGGCTTGTTTTGAGATTTTGTTCTGATCTCTTGCAAAGAAAAAAAGTGCATTTAAGCTTGTCAACATGAAGAGCTTTTATCTCTAGGTGATACTCCCTATTGTTCATCGATAGGCAGCGACACACTAAAACAGAGCAAAAGTTTGTATTTTAGGGAACAGATTTCTGTTTATCCTCTTCTGAGTTCCACACAAATTGGTGACCTTGAGTAGGAAGACATTTTAGACCCTCAAATCCCTAGATCCACCCAGAAATCCAGCTTGATTCATTTTCTTTCTTTACAAGGGTCTGATTTATGTCAGAAGGTTGTGATTATGGGCATCAGGTTGCCTTCCTCACAAACCTTTTTAATTTGCACCATTATCTGGTGATAAGGGTGTAATGGGCCTGTGTCTTCTGAAAAACACAAAAGGGTGCTTTGCCACAGATACTCATGGATTGAGGAGCAGCTCTGTTGGATGCCATTAATAGGATGGTAGCTGACAAAAGTGTCCAAGACATAAGTTATTGTTCCAATCCACTTGAAACCTTAGAATATGTTCCCCTAGTCGCCCTATTAATGGAGATATATTATCTCTCTGAGAATTTCCTGTCAAACTCTGTTAAGTAAATAAAGACTAGGTGAAATATTAGAAACAGAACTAACAAATGGGGCTAAAGCCTCCACTGGAAAGAGAACCAGCTGTTTACCGTGCTAATTTGAAACAAAATGAAAATGTATGTTTTTCATCTTTGTGGAATATAATTTTCAAACATAGGCTGAAAGTTGGCTTTCAAAAAGACCTGTTTCTTTGTTGAAAAAGATATTTAGTGGTCTGGTTTTTGTGTGACGAATGTGACTAGGGCCCTGCCCCAAGACACATGTCTGGCTGAGCCTTGCATGCTGTCTCCAGTTTGAACTCAAACCACGAAGTAGTATTTGAATCATTTAGTTAGGTTAGTTCAACTGTGTCAAGATCAGAATAGATGAGAACTTTCTATCGTCTGAGACCTATAATTTTAGCTACCAACTATCAGGCAGGACCCGGGAAGGGTGGTGTGGGTGAGCAAAGGCACCGAGCTCTGTGCAGATCTCAACCAAATTCCACGTTGCCCTAGGAATCCAATGCATAACTTGTATTTTATACTGTCAGGCGGTGACTCTCAACGAGGGGCAATCTCCTCCACCCTGTGCTGGGGACTTTGGGTGATATCTGAATGTCAGGGGACATTTTTGGTTGTTATAACTGGAAACATTACTACTGGCATCCAGTGGGCAGAAACCAGGGAAGCTGCTAAACATCTTACAATGCACAGGACAGCCACCCACGGCATTTCTTTGGCCCGAAATGTTACTGGTGCTAAAGTTGAGAAACCTAGCTTTAGAACAGTAATCTTTAAACACCAACATGTGTCAAAACCACCTGGAGAGCTAATAAGGCACACAGGCGCCCAGGCTCATTTCAGGTGAAGGCCTGGACCTTACTTTTACCAGGTTTCCAGGTGATTCCCACTAAAGTTCAAGAACCACTGCTATAGGGTACTAATTAGGTTTAGAAGTTGGACATGAGCCATTATTCAAAACCTTTTTGGAATAGATACACTTTAATTACTCTAGATCTCTTGCACAGGAAAGAAATAAATCCTGTAAAAATAATTTCTCAATCATTATTTTTCTAGGCCAGTATTTTCCACCCAATCTGTGGATTGTGAAGTTGTTATGAGACCTGGGAGGATCCATGTGTGTGTAAGCATTGCTCATAGAACCGAAAATAAATTATCTTACACATATAAATATATATTTTCCAAATTGCATAGATGATCTGATTAATAATGTACACATTCATTTACAAGTGTTACTCATTGAGTGTTTTTTTTTTAAATGATGAACACTAATATATCTCTATCATATGTGGGTTCCTGAAATACTTTGCTATTTATTTTACAAGAGGTCCTCTGACTTGCAAATCACCTGCATGCTACATTTTTAAGATTTTTCCAAAGTTTTTTTTTTTTAAATAGTCAAAGTATCAATGCTCCAACACTTTCTTCTGAGATTCCATGTCGATTTCTACATCTAATACTTGGTTTGGAGCACTGTTTGCCTAAGCTTGATTTTTCAAATAAATCACCTGGGGATCTTGTTGTCCTATAGATTTTGGTTGGATTGGCCTGGGCTTGTCATTCTGCACTGTGACAGGCTCTCAGGAAATGTAATGCCCCCTGTCCTCAGACCACAGTTGAGTATGGGGATTCGACGGGTCACTTTCTGGAAATTTATGCACTCTCAGCACTATGTTTCTTAAAAGGCATACACTGTTGAAATGACTGGATTTCAGTAAAACAGAGAGAGCAAAAAGAAAAAAAATCTACTAAACAAAATATCGCAGCTCATGTTTAGCTTGTGTAAACGTTATAGAAAGCCCTTCTACATGAACTGATTAATTTTTTTAACACAGTGTTACCGCACAATAAGAACACAGGAAGAAAATTCAAATGAAAACAAAATCCCATATCGAAAGTATCTCAGTCTGTTTGGGCTCTTGCAACAAAATATCTTAGACTGGGTAATTTATTAACAGCATAAATCTATTGCTCACAGTTCTGGAGACTGGGAAGTCCAAGATCAAGGTGACAGCAGATTCGGTGCCCGGTGGGGGCTGCCCTCTGCTTCAAAGATGACACCTCGTTGCCGTGTCCTCACGTATGCTGGGAAGAGCAAACGCTTCCCTCGTGCTCTTTTATAAGGGCACCGATCAGGCCCTAATCACCTCCCAAAGGCTCCGCCTCTCAATCAATACCACCACAGTGGGGGTTAAGATTCAACATATGAATTTTTTTGGGGGGGACACAAACTTGGGGGGCATCTATCATTAGGATGCTAAAGATAGCCCTGAACATGAACTGCATTTTATTCTGTGTCAACCCTGGATCATTACTTCTGCCGGCGCTGCCCTGGAGAGAATCAACCACCTCATGACATGCAGGTGAGATCCCTGGGATCACTTTAGAGCCTGTCTCCTCTTTTCAAAATGTTTCTAGACATTCCTCCCTGACTTTTTGTTACTATTTTTTTTTGCTTTAATACATAAACATCAGTATACTAGCAATCGTAATATCACTTATTAGATTTAGGCTAACACATTTTAATATAATAGATTATATATTTGTATTATATAAAATCAGGTGGCTTCCCAGGACAATTATGTGGTTTGTTTTTCTGTGGTAGAAATGGGATATTTGTGGAAGAAAGCAGGCATGGAATAGGTTCTTAATATGAGTTTGCAGATTAGTACCAATTTAAATGGAACATGCTGGCCCAATTGGCATTTTTCTCCTCTGGTCTAGATGCCGATGCTAAAATCTGGCTAATAAACTAATTTAAAGCTTCTATTAAAGCAAAGAGTAGTGAATTATAATACAGATGCTAAATATGCATCAACAGCTGGATTTGGCAATGTTAAACTCAGGGTAACAAATTATGTCTCCCCTCCAAGAGCCAGAGAACAGACGCCCCCTCACTGGGGGCAACATCTGCTCACTCCGGCCAAGGGGTGTGATGCAGGGATGGGGGTTTCTAAATCCTCTCAGTTTTCAAAGATGGAAATCTGGATTTCTTGCATGAAACTTTCTGATTTTCAAGTATAGAAAACAGACTTAAAAAATTCAGACCTCTGCATAGGCAAAAATAAAATGAGACTGGAAATTGAATTTGGTATTCAGAGCACCAGTTTGCAATCTTTAGTCTACAACGATGGTTTTACAAGTGTAGGTCCCAGACCAGCAGCATTTATATCACCTGGGAACTTGTTAGAAATGTGAATTCTTGGGACTCACCCAGGACATACTGAGTCAAAAACTCTGCGGGCGGAGTTTAATAAGCTCTTCATGAGACTCAGCTGCAAGCTCAAGGTTGGCAACTATCGGTCAAGAGCTTTTCTGATGGGCCCAGTCAGTTCCTTCTTGCTGTAGAGCTTCTGCCTCAGTTTACTGTTTAGTGCTGTGATTCCAGGTCCCCTTTCAAACTTGAGATTTGAGGTGCATCTGTTGCCCTGAGGAGCTGTCCTTCACCCTTAGCTGCCAGTCACTGGTGCGGGTTCTACTTTAACTTGCTTCTAATCTGTCCAAATCTCTAGTTTGAAAACCTATGGGACTTTTCTTTCTATACCCAGCTAGCTGAACCCTATGAAATGGCTGTTTCTGTAGGTCAAAAGTTATCGCATCTTTCACAACATGTTTGGTAATATTGTTACTTATTATGTATATCTGCTCTCTGCCATGCATATTAAGAAGAATCATCATCAGGAGTAAATAATATCACGCATATAAAGTGCCTAGCCCAGTGCCTGGCACATAGTAAGCTCTCGGGAAATGTTAGCTGTAAGAATTATGCCTAATACGATGATCTGGAAAATTATCCCTTTGTGTAGATGAACATGTTGAGGCTCAAGGAGTTAAGTTGTCAGAAATCACATAGGTAGGAAGAGGCAAATGCAGGACTTGGAACTCAGGCATTTCTGCTCCCGGTTCCTGTGCTTTATTCCCTGTGGTGTATGGTCCATCCACCGGTGTTGGCAAGCAGTGCCACTGGGCTTGCCACTTCTTCCTGGACACTGCATGTTGATCTGCTGGGTCCCCTTGTCCCAGCTCTTGCCCTTCCCATCAGCCCAGTGCGTAGACTCCAGAGGTTGGGCTTTAAGGCAATGGAAATGCTGGGGTGATGCCAGCTCCAAAGGATCCCCTAGGACCGAAGTATATGAGAGAGATTCTATGCACAAACAGAGCTCAAGGGGGAGATAGCCTGGGAGGAGGCAGTACCAGAACTGATACCTTCTCCCTAGATTGGTGGGCTGCCAAAAGAAATGTCATTCCTGGCCACTGGCAGAGCATTTGGGTTCCCTTGGCCAATAGCCAGAAGCCCAGGAAGGGTAGTTTTGCCCTGAATGTGTGCCAATGGCATTAGTAGGAAAAGCCCCAGGTCAGAGGAGCTGGCCGGCAGGGGGCAGCATGGGTAATTGGGCTTTGTCAGTGAAGGCATCACCCCAAAATGACGGGGCGACAGAGCCATCGCCAAGGTTTGTGTGTACCCACTGGTAGTGGTCCTCACCAAGGAGGCAAGAGCAGGCTGAATTCTTGACCGAGCTCTGCCTGCAAAGCCGTGCTCTCATGGGGCTGCACCACCAGGGGAAGAATCTTTTTCTAATTCTCTCAAAGGTACACCACGAGTTCATGCTAATCCTGAGTAAAAGCTAAGTGGCAAAGGGACAGGCAATAGGCTGGGATTTAGATGATTCCGTATGAGACAGAAGAAGGGTCCTATAGGATCTTTGAAAGTAGGTGGCTTTGAGGGATGATAAAATGCTGTCCCTTTCCAATTGAAAAACACCTATTCATTCACTCATTCAGCACTAATAGACTGAATTTCAGGTGCAGCAGAAAGTCTGGAGAGTTCCCACATGCTCCCTCCCTCTTCCTGTCCCCCTGACCCCGGTTTCCACTCTTATTAACGTCTTGCATTAGTGTGGTACATTCGTTACAATGGATGAACCAATATGTACACACTATTATTAACGAAAGGCCATGATTGACATTAAGTTTCACGCTTTGTGTTGTATATTCAATGGGTTTCCACAAATGTGCAATGACGTGGATCCATCATTACAGTCTCGTACAGAAGATTTTCACTGCCCCCAAAATCCCCTGTGCTCCATTTATTCATTTCTCCCTTGCTCCTCCCAACCACTGGCAACCCGCTTATCTTTTTATTGTCTCTATGAAAGTATTACCTTTTCCAGAATGTTCTATGGTTGAAATCCTAGAGCACACAGTCTTTTCAAACTGGTTTCTTGAGCTTGGCAAGGTGCATTTAAGGTCCGCCCCCCATTTTTTTCTTGGCTTGATAGCTCATTTCTTTTTAACGTTGAGTAATATTCCATTGTATGGATGTCATCTGATGCTTTTGATGTGTAGACTAGTAAGCTAAATCCTTGGGAATACACAATAAAAACACCTCATGTTTAACCACCGACATTATGTCCTGAGTTTTGCATTGTCATTTTAATAATGCATTATCTCATCTGTTTCTCGTAAAGTCCCTGTGAGGTAGGTACTAATTTCCCTATTTTACGTGTGGAAACTGAGGCTCAGCTAAGTTAGTTAACTTGTCCAAAGATGGCATGTGGTAGTGGCTATATTTGAACCCAGGACTTTTAGTCCACTACACCTCACCCTTTTCAATGCAGAGATATGTATGCACTGTTCTTGTCGAGATTACAGGTCAGTGGGAAACAAGGGCAGAAGCATTTGCATTGCATGCCTCAGCCTCTCCATCGATATCTGTTTACTTAAGCAAAATTCTCTTCTGCTGCTCATTGTCTCTTGCCCTCTATTGTAAACATCCTCTAAAAATGGTACCCAATCTGCCAAGCAGTTCAGATCTTGCCCTCAGCTTGCATTCCCTGCCAGGAAAAGCAAACTCCTGGTAGTTAATTAAATGGGGACCTCCTATCATATGATACTCTGTCCGACTCCAGCGTCCATCCGTTTCTTGCTGCCTCACAGGTCACACCTCCTGGAAAAGACACAGGTACAGCTGGTTAACCAACTCAATCTTCTTTAATTTCTCATACTTAGTGTTTTCTCTCATATCTTGGCCATATGGCTTGCTGCTAGGAAACTCAGGAGTCCAGTGAGAAGAGTTGGCAAGGCTTGTGGACCTGAGCTGAAGGTCAGGAGAGTAGTACAATGTATTCCCTCTGCTCCGGAAGCTTATGTGCTTCAAGGGCCTTGCGTTGGGTTGTCCACCCAGCCCCCAGCTCTAATCCCTTCTCTAATACATTTGGCTGGGGCAACACTGCGTCCAATTTTCCTAACCACAACTTTGAATTTTTTACTCCTCTGCTCAGAGTTTCCCGGTGAAAGGAGCTAGGGTAATTTTATAGAGAAACCTGACAGACACTCCCTTAATCAATTGCTCAGAGTTAACATCACCAGGAATGGGACAAGTGAAATCTCAAGCTACCAGAAAGAATGCCCTGAGAAGAACACAGCCTCCCTCTGTGATATTCTCGCCAAAGCTAGATTACCTGAATCTGATTGTGAGGGGTCATTAGACAAAGCCAAGTTGACAGACATTCTGCAAAAGTACCAGTCTGTTATCTTTAAAAACGTCCAAGTTACTAAAGTCAAGGAAACAGCTGCAGACTGAAGAAGGCAAAAGAGAAACGACAACATATGCAAAAGTGTGATTCTGACAATGTTAATTTCCTGATGTCCATATTTGTGTGGTGGTTATGCAGAAAAAAGTTCTCATTTGTAGGAAACGCCCTCTGAAGTATTGGAGGTGACGGCATCATGCCAGCAACTTGATCTTTGTAATCTTCTTCCAACTTGGTTCTATGTTTGAGATTGTTTCAAAATGAAAAAATTCCCAGATAACTCCCTGTGGCTGCATGCTTTTCCATAATGCCTTTGGCTGATATACGGGGACTTCTGTAATGTGATTCCACCCTCCCAGCCCTGCCCGATTCCCTGGCTCCCCTGACAGTTGGGTCAGCTCCTCACTGTTCCAGGAGATGCTGCTTCATCCATGTTTCTGGCTTTTCTCTGCACTAAAAAATGTCCCATCTCCCCTCTGCCCATCATCAGCCTATTTGTTAGTCCAAGACCAAGGTCAGTCTCACCTTCCCGTTCAGGTAGCGCTCATTTCAGATACTTCTGCAAACACCTTCCTCATAACTACGTGCACAATAAACACCTACTTGCTGACTCATCACTGCCTGATTGGATCTTCATTGGTATAAAAGAAAGACCTATTTACAATTCATTTCTCTGTGGAAGAACTCAGCACTTTATTAACACAAAGGATTTCTACTCCTTTCAGCCTTAACTGAAAACTTAAAACATGTAGCATGAAGGCTAAAGAGCTAACTTTCTCAAGGCCAAAAAACCTCAGTTGTAGCCTCTGAATTATTCTCAAATAAACTATTAGCTCTGTGTCCATCTGAGACTTCTTGCATCTTTTAACTCACCTTTCTCATTGACTGAATTGTCTCATTAACACTTGCATAGTAAAGTGTGTTCAGCAAATAGAGAACCTGAGAAGTAGTAGACCTAGAGAATTCAGCCACCTGCTTGGTTCCTCCAGGAACCCAGCCGTTCGCCACACAAAACAGACAAACATACACACTTGTGCTTGCTAACTTGTGGGATTCTGATCTTTTTAAGATATCTTGTCTTTAAGCTAAAAATCAACCTTTGGAAAAAAAAAATTGAGAGAATACAGGTGGGGTAGTTTATGAGGGATAGAAGAGTCTCTATAGTCTAAGACATCTGTGTATACTTTCTCTGGGGCACTTAATTGAATAATTCCATGCCCAGTTGCATTTCTGAAGGTGCAAAGTTCCATTTTGTGCCTTTGAACTGTGCTTTGCGGTGAAGACAGAGAAAGTCTCTAGCACTTAGTGTGTGTCTCTCTCTATTTTCGTGGATGTACTTGCTCAACCCAATTTTGGAAATATGGCCTTCGGTGGCTCATTTTTGTATGATTGGTACATAATGACACTCATCAGTAGCTTATTGCTATGTAATCAAAACTACTCAAGATTTCAATGCTGCACTAATATTAACTTCAACCATTTACTATTTTAATGAAGTGAGTGTTGATATAAACATTTGCATACTTATTTGTCAATACAAACAGATTTGATGTCGAGTAATAAGGTCATTAAAAGTAATCACATATTTACATTTTTAATCCCTATTTCCCTCCACCCCTTGCTCCAATTCCTCTCCTCTTCACCACTGCACTAAATAAATTAACGAGGTGGCATCAAAACCACAGTATAGGACCACGGTGGGCTTTTCCATTATAGAATCTGTCACTGTCACTGAAGAACCTGCTGGCAGGTGCCAACTGCACAGAGGTAGGTCACTTACTGTACTCAGATTCCTTCAAGATGCTCAGAGGCCACTGGGTTGAGCTGTGATTTGTTTTGAGAGAGCTCAAGAGGGGTTAGTTTAATGCATTCAGTAAGTTCCAGATGAGGCCAACACAAAAATGGAACCAACAGCCTTTACTTGCGTTAAGGCTAAATCTCAAGCTACGTTTATGCATGCTGTGCCCGGCTCCTGCGTGGGCTTACTGCCCTCCTTCTCTTTCCCACTAATAAGGTAACCCAGATCTCGGCAATGGAGAGATGGTTTTCGGAAGGTGGAACAAGCTGGGGCACATAGAGAGGAGAAAAGGGGAAACTGGAACTACTTTCTGGAAGCCAAGATACTCAATTTCAGACCGAATGTCAGAGCCCGAAGAGATCTTGGAGATGTGTTGCTTAAAACTCTTAATTTGTAGGGCTCAAAGGGGTAACTGATTTGCCTGAGGTCATACAGACAATCTGGATTCTTCCTCAAAAGTCCTCTTTTGTCAAATGAATACAAGGGACTCAGTCATTCATCAGAAATAGGATCAGCTGTCCAGAGTCATTGCCTGGTACATGGTATGTATTTTATTCCAACTAGCACCCATTCCCCTGCTCCCCCAACTTGGATAATAGCTATTGGGAACCACCCCTTCTACATTAGATCCAATCTTGGTGGGAGGAGAGTTAATCAAGGCTCCTGCCCTTCCTTCTTCAATGACAGATTTGTAACCCAAGGCCAATCTTGTTCCCTCTTCTTGGAATTTATGTCTCAAATCATAATAGACTGAAAAGGGCTAAAGCTGAGTCACCCCAGGGCCAGTGCTTGGCAGAGACTGTCTCCTAGGTCCTGAGCCTTAGGACCCAGGAACTGCTCTGCTTCTTTCTGTAGTCTGGCTTTTTCCCTTTGTTTCTGGGAGTGACTCTCTAATCTAGGGCAGATGCTGTTAGTGGGCTAACCCAGTAGGTTTCAACCTGGGGCAATTTTTCCTCCGTGGGGACATATGGCAATACCTGGAGAAGCTTTTGGTTGTTACGGCTGTGGGAGGATGCTACTGGTATTTAGTAGGTGGAGGTCAGAGATGTTGCTAAATATCCTGCATTATATTGGACAGCCTCCTCCACTCAACAAAGAATGACCTGGCCTCAAATGTCCATAGTGCTAAGATTGAGAAACTCTGGGCTAACCCAATACCAGGGGTGGGGAAACTGCAGCCTTCCCTCCCCCCAGAAGGCCACATATAGCCTTCTAGGTCCTTAAGTGTGGCCATTTGACTGAATCCAAATTTTACGGAACAAATCCTTTTATTTTTATTAATACATTTTTGTCTTTTATATTTTTATTTTATTTTTAAAATGAACATATTAAAAATACTATAGAATAAAATAAGTTTCAACAAAACGATACTCCCAGATTGAATGGCACAATTAGAACATTAGTAAGCCATAAAGGCTAAACTGACGGCTGCTATACTTATGATTTAGTTCTAACTTCCCCCACTTGACTGGCTCTGCTACTATCACACAAGACTGATTGGCAAGAGTTTATGGGGACCGAGTATGCCAGTCTATTATCAGCTTATGACAATGGTGCACTGTATTTCTGTTTGAAGTGGAATTTGTGAATAGCTGCACAGATAGGCAGTATTTTTTAATCCTGTCTGCTTAACAGCCATCATGCCAAAGACCAAGAGAATACTGAAGGAAGAAAACAGATTTTTAAATGAGGATTAGGAATTGCAATATTATCTTGTTTCTGCTAAAGATAAAATGATTTGCTTGCTTTGTGACACTGTAATATCAACATTAAAGAAATTCAATGCTCATCAGCATTATAACACTTGTAAGGACCAAAAACATTTTAAATTAGAGGGAGAGGCGCAAAAGGTTGTATTGCAGAAATTAAAAGAGGAAATGCAAAAGCAAAGAAAATTCTTTCAAGCAGCAGTAAGACCTGGAAATAATGCCACTGAAGCAACTTATAAAGTAGCTTATATATTCAGGAAAAAAGGGAAGCCATTCAGTGATATAGAAATTTTGAAAGACCGCATTGTCAAAGTTGTAGGGTGTGTAGATCCCAATAACATTTCAAAATACAAACAACTGCCTCTTTCAGGGAGAACCAAAACTGATTGGCAGCATGAATTAGCATTCAACCTGACAGAATAACTTCATGTAATACTTCAAAAGGAAAGTGTGTATCATTCAATTGCTTTTGATGAATCAACTGATACTACTGACTTGGTACAAGTTTTATACTTCATTTGGGTCATAACAGAAGATTTTCTTTGCTGTGCAGTTACTCACTTTGGGCACTCTTGCAAACAGAACACAGGTAATAGATATCTTCAACGATGTCCAAGATGAATGTCATAAAGTTGGACTAAATTTGGTAAATTTAGTGAATGTATGTACAAATGGTGCACCTTCCATGATAGGAAAACATGAAGGGTTTATTGCACAGATAAAAAAAGTATTAACCAATCCAGATGCTCTTATTTCTTCTTACAGTATCTTGCATCCGCAAAATCTCTGAGCTAAAGCTACTGTTTTAAGTGACACTTTGCAACATGTTATAAGTACTGTTAACTACATTCCTGCAAATGAAACATGGCCTGGTCACTTTTGTAACATGCTAAAGATGTTACAAACGATGAGGTATTCAGTGTAGATTTGCCATATCATTCTACAGGGGTTACCCAAAATTTTATCTCTGTGAGGACAGATGGTTAAATTTTATGAAGAACAGAATCAGCAATGTGAATTATTGAAAGAAGATTTCTATGGAAATACAGCATTTCTGTGTGATATCATGTCAAATCAAAACAACTTGAATTCATTTCTTTGCAAGGTAAAACTAAGTCTATATATGATATGTAGCAAAAAATCCAAGCATTTTGAAAAACTTAACCTTTTTCAAAACACTTCTTCTTCAAAAGAAAATTTTGGATGAACATTTTCCCCAGTTAGCAAAGGTCACTGATGAGCAAGTTAACATACGTGAATCATTTGGGGAATATGCAGCTGTTATAGACCTATTAATTGGAAAATACAATGAAAGGTTCACTGATTTTGAGAATCATGACATCACACTCCAATTAGCATTTCAGCTTCACCTAGTTGATATTACCCAGGTACATAAAGAACTACAGATACCTAAAGAACTACAGATGGAATTGATTGAGCTCTCAGTAGATGACATTTTAAAGTCATTGTTTAATGCTAAGAAAGACCCCACTGAAATATGGAAAAATGCAGTAGAATACCCGCGCCTTTGGCAACATGTCTGAAAAATGTTTTCTTTCTTTTCAACCACTTAATGCTGTGAATCTACATTCCTGTACCTAACCCAAATCAAGACACCGTTAAGGTCACAAATGACTGACACCCGTCTAGAGGATCAACTGACTATGGACCTCTATGCTGCAACCAAATATTAAAATGCTTTCCAATAAAAAATGGACAAAGTCATTAAAAGGTTAGTTAATTTTAAAATTAATAGTTTTCATTTTTGAAGTTATTAAGTACATAGTAGTTAGATTTTTACAAAATAATGTACATTTTTCAGTATATATAATTGAAGTTTCTTGAATGCTGCCTTATTTGATTATAGCTAAATTAATCTGGCCTTCCAACATGAAAAGCTTCCCCACTCCTGTCCAATACCCACTTCCAATCCCCTCTTTCTTACCTGCTTCCCTATAGAGACTAAAAATATTCACTTTCTCAGCCTCTCTTGCACTAGGGATTATGGCTCAGGTGATACAGTTCCAATCAGTGAGAATAAAGGATAAATCTGCTTTTGTGATAAAAGGGACAGAAGTAGCTATCCCGTCCCCTTCCTCTTGACTTGCAGGTTGATGAAGCTTAATGTTCTGGCAGCCATCTTGTGACCATGAGGGGAAAGCCCAGAGAATCACAGACACTCAGCGTTTACATTGTTCAGCCATTAAAGCAAACCCAATGACTATCTCCTTTCAGACTTCTTGCTGATGAAGAAAATTAAATCCTCATTTGTTTAAGCCATTTATAGTCAAATACTCTCTTACTTGCAGCTGAGATTATTCCAACAGTTACTCCTTCCAATAAATTGTTTCCCTGCGTACGTTAGCTAGAATTCATTTCTGTGTTTTTGTGAGAAGAGAACTCTACCTGATATGGCACACTAAATGAGAGCCTTTGTTGATTATGTATTGCAACCAAATTGAGGCTTTCTCTATCTGATTATTCTTGATGCTGATTGAGATTTTTGCTACATAGAGCAAGCCATTGTGGCCAACTCTTTGCTACTGTTTAGCGATATTCTTGGATCTGTGTTTTGTAATAATTTTGGTGATAAAAATGATTTTCCCCATGGTTTCTGCCTTTTCACTACAGGTCATAAAAATTCTTCCAGCTAGTTACAGTCAACTAGACATGTGTCCGGGGAAGTCCTTTTCAAGCTGGGACTAGGAAGTGCTTTTTTATGCTCTTCTATAAAGTGACCACTAGGACTCAGCAGGCATTTCAGTAGGAGGAGGCCTGTATATGGGGGTGAAGTAGACAAAGCAGGGAAAGGCAGATTCACTCTCCCGCACTTGCCCATGTCCCTTCTGTCATAGCTGGGGACTGAGGGTGAACGCAATTGCAGTGATCACTCCCTGGCCATGGTGCGATCGCTGCTGGACATGAATTTGTATTGCTGGTGTGCGTGGGGAAGTCAGAGAGTGGAAGCAGCTCTCAAGGCACTCTCTGATTGAGACATGATTTACTCAGGGATCTGGGGTCTTGACTGTGGGTGGTTCCATGCCTTTCTCTCGATCAGAGTGACAAAGTTCAGTAATTCCTCAGAACTAAAACTTTTCTTGGAGGCAGTATAGGTGTAGCGTTTAGGACCACAGGTTCTAGAGTTTGGTTGCCTGCATTCAGATGAAGGTTTATCCCTTAATAATAATATTGTTAGTACCCCAGCAGTAGTAGCTAAGTAGTAATGGGGGCTGACCATATGCAACACTGTGCTAAGTGCTTTGCATGGACTATTATACTTAGTAGCTGTTTGACTTTCTCACTCAGACATAAAATGAGGATAATAAGAGGACCCAACTTATTGTTGTGAGGACTAAAGAAATAACACAGCAGAATGCCTGGCAGCCAGTGATTAGTTATTAAGTGTTAGCTGGGAAGATTCTAGGCAACAGGTCTTAAGCAGTTGAAAGCTACCTGAAATTTATATTTAGAGAAATATATTTTAAGGTTCCGTTTGACTTATTTTGACTTTTTAAGAAGAGATAATCATAAATTAAACTCTGGAACATCTCTTCAGCATATGAACAACCAACCAGCGTAGCATGGATGCGAAACCAAGACTCAAATACTGGCGTTCAGTGGAGAGTTCTAGCTTCCTTCTTGCAACTGGACTGTAAAGCTTGTCTTTGAGGGTAGATGGCTGCATTTTGTAGGGTTGATCTAAGGGTTTGAAAGTTTGTGATCGAGCGTTCTCTTCCTTTGCTTGCTAGAGCAAGAGTATAATTAATAATTTAAAAACTATTTGGCAAAAGCACCTAATTCCAGTGATTTGCTGGCGCTGATGTTGGAGGGAAAGGGGTCCGTTGCACTGGGATGAGGTGACATAAATGATAACGATGATGATGATAAATTATAATAGAAGATACAGACACTTGGTTATTATTGAATGTCAAGCACCAACTGCTGCATTTTATCACATCACACATTGCTATGAGAAAGACATTGTTCCCATTTTATAATCAGGTAAATGACTTAACCAAGGACCAGCTAGGAATTGGCAGAACTGGGATTTGAACCTACGTTGTTTCCAAATCTACTTCTCATAACTACCTTGCTAAAGTGAATGTGATAAAGCAAGCAGAGACTCCTACAGCTACCCTCTGCAACACTGCTGCACAGGGTAGAAACTGCCCCACTGATCCCAATGGATGAGGCTCTGTGGCCTTCTAGAATGTTGGCTCTGCCCGGGGTGGGGTGGGGAGCCCCACGTCTGACTTCCTTTGTGCCAGAGTTGAGTTCTGAGAAGCTCTAACCAAGGATTTGAGATATTAATACAAGGCATAAAAATGCATCCCAGTGACCTTGTGCAGTATGGTGATATTTACCTGAATTCAGAAAAACAGTGTTCTAATAAGGGATTGACTGCAGCTGTTTGGCCTCTTTGGCAGATGCTTCCAGAACCTGTGCGCATTCATAAACAATGTGTCACTGAGGTTCCGGCCAACTTACCGCACTCAGAGCTGAGCCTGTAAACCCTCTCACTTCATTCTCCATACCTTCCTAGCCACTGTTTATTTTTCCTTGAGAAAAATGAAAGTTTTCTATTTCTTGCCAAGGCTCTTACAGAGAAAGCTGGCTTTTTTTCCCCATTGTCCTTAAGAATCAAGTATAACATTAGTTAGAACTCTCATAAAGAAATTTAAAATCAAGTCTAATTTACTAAATGTGCTTTAGACTATTAATTAAGTGAATACCTTTTTATGAAGGGCTTACTAAAGGAAATTCAAATAGGAAAAGGTACACTTTTAGCCAGTAGTGATAAGAAAAATCTTTAGGAGGGACACCATTCAAGACAGTAGAGACAGAGAATCTTAGAGAATTCATCAAGGTCTAGAGCTAATCCACAGATCTCTTTCTTCCCACCCCTCCAGGAGGCAGCCATAGCTATCAAGTAGAACAACCATGGGTGGTTGTGCAGGCTATGCATTGACACTGACAACAGCAACAAGACTGACAAATAAAGTCAGGAGATCAGATTTTTAGTTTACTAGGAGACATAATTCACATGGGGTCTACATTGTAAGGGACTAGTGGGTTCTTCATCTTTCTGGAGTCATGGAAACTGTTGAGACCAAGCAGATGGCTGTGAACCTTCTCTCTAGAAAAATGCACAGGCTCTCAATTGTTTCAGTAATTTAAAGAGGTTCAGGTATTCCCCACTACCCCTGCCAAAACCCATTCAAAGACTCTAGTACTTGGGGTAAGAATGTCAGTTTCTGGTGGAACCAATTGGGATGCCAAATCCTAATTAGAAGCTGGCTTGGTGAGAAGATATTCAAATATTCCATGGTGTCAGACTAAAGAAGTCAGTTGACCTTTAGGGGCTTCAGGTATAAGGGGTGTTTTGAAGTCAACAGACACTGGAACAGAGTATGGCCAGGTGGTTCTGGAAATGTCACCAGTCTTGACTTGCTATGCCTGCCTTCTCCTTAGTGCTAACTCCCCCGCCCCCAACCTCTGACAGATGAGTCTTAAAAGGCTGACGGTTCCTACCCAATGTTTGCTAAGAGTCTCATTAAAAGGTAAAAAAGAAAAAAAAAGAATCTGATTCTAAGAAACCCCCCTTTGAAAGCAGTCTATGTTCTTCATTTTATTTTGAAAAACAAATGCTTTCTAATGGCCAAAATATTTAAGTTTGAAAGCTAGATAATGAGAATACACAATAATCGCTTCCCTCAACTTTTTTTATTCCAGCAATAATTTCCTTGTCACTTGAATGTGACTTCCCATTGTCACAATGACTCTGAAACAATGATTTGGTGCTGCCTGATGGCACAAAGTGGAGTTGTGAAGCTGATGCCAAAACCGTGTCAACTTAACTCGGGAGAATGACAAAAGCTCTGAGTAATCTTCCTCGTCGAGAAAGCAGGCCAGGGCACTGCATTGGCACACAGGTTAGGTTCAGCAAACCTTCAGTGTCTTGATTAGCTTCCGCTCGGATTTCCTCATGTGGAAGTTCTCTATCTGATTATGTGTGCTCTCTGTAACGCCAAAGTCCGTAACTGTGGAGGTCAAGTAAACCTGAAACAATCCCTGAGGGAATTTCACTCTCCCCCAGGGTGGAAAAAAAACTCACCCAAGTGTTTTCATAAGAAAATAAAATCAGATTGTTTTAGATATTAAAGGGTAAATCAAAGGGCAACTCAGCCCTTTGATTTTTCACAGATAGTAAATTCGTGGCCCAGGGACTTTCTCCACCACGTAAAGCCGTGGAGTTCTTTCCCAATGAGTCTGAACATAACTTCAGAGTCCTTCTCAGCTCAGTACCAGCACCAAGGGGTTCAAGGGGGTAAGAGATGGAAACTGCTGTGCCTATAGCTGCAATTCAAATCCCAGCCCCCTTGGATCATTATTTTATTAAGAAAATATTTGTCAAGCTCTTACTCTGCACATCATAAAGTGGAGGGCAAGAGCAGATTGATTTAATCCCTTCTGGAACTGATAGTCTAGTGAGGGAGCTGGACACTGAAAAAATAGCCCCACTAACAGATGCTATGTTTTACAGTGTGTAAGGAATGGTTTTTTGGAATGAGACCTTGAAGAGGAAGAAGTGTCCATGGGGCCAAGGACTGGCAGTGAGCAGGGAGGAGGACTAGAAAAAGGGTACAGGAGGTGCAAAGGTTGTGGAGTCCACAGAAAGCAGGTGTGGCCAGAACACCTGCAGCAGACATCAGGCAAGTGGTTGCACGGCCAGGAGAAAGGGATGAAGCGGGATCTTTTTCGCTCTCATTCCCTGCTGAGATCCTATGCATCCTTCAAGGCCCAGCTAAAATGACTCTTCTTCTCTTTCCTCTTCTCCTGGAATACCATAGATATTGACATGTTCAAATAGAATTTATTTCTAAAGTCAGTAATTAGGGAGACAATTATATATAACACCAGCCCATGAATATCAATCTAAATCCTTAGGGTCTGGTTCTTTGCAAGGCCCAAAGCCAAATATTAGTTTCTTATGTTTCTCTTACTTTTGGCCTTTGTCTTAGCCCATTTTCTGTTGTGATAACAGAATACCACAGACTGGGTAATTTATTTAAAAAAGTTTATTTGGCTCACAGTTCTGGAGGCCGGAAAGTCTAAAAGCATGGCACCAGCATCTGGCAAGGGCCATCCCATGGTGGATAGGTGCAAGGGCAAGAAAGCACATGCGAGAGAGAGTTCTCTTTTATATTAATAAGAAAACTACTTCTGCAATAACTATTTGGCTCCTGGGATAGCAGCATCAACCCTCTCATAAGGGTAGAGTCAGCATGACCCAATTGCCTCCCACATGCCCCACTTCCCAACACTGTTGCATCGGGGATTGTTTCCAATACATACATTTTGGGGACACACTCAAACCATAGTAGCAGCCTTCTTCTGCCTAAGACATTAGAGGGGAAACAGGAAAGAGTCCAGGATGATATTTTTTTCCCTCTTCTTTCTGGCTAAACCTCTGCATTCTATTGCTTTTGGTTTGCTGAGTAAGATTTGCTACCTAAGAGCACAGAGCGCTGGTTGGGGAAAGCAAAGATTCTTAGTGGCTATCTGGAGTACAGAAAAGGACACTGATGAATAAATAGGGTTAAGTTTTGTTAAATGGCTCAATGGGTCATCCTGTCTTTTGCCTCATTAGGAAAGCTTGTGTGAAAGTTGCATTGCCAAGCAATGTTTTAGGAGTTTGATTGTCTGTTGTGAATGTGGTTGATGCATTAAGAAGAGCATATGGTCTTAAGGTGGGTATAGAGCAAAGGCAAAGGCTGCTTGGAGTGATGCTGCTGCCTTTGGATTTTTTTTGTTCTCAAAAAGCGTTGTGTCAATGGAAGGACTTATGGGAAGAGGGGACTTATCCATCCTCATAGTCATATACAGTTCACTAGAAAATCTGAAAACAAAACTAAACCAACTAACCAATTTGGGTCATTAACAGAAATCAGTGAAAAAAACCTCAAAACTTTTCTCTTGAATTATAGTCCCAAATGGTGGTTCTATGAAGTTATACAGATTTCTGCCAGTTTGAGTAATATTTCTTTTAGGAAAATTTAACCTGACCCTTTAGGCTAAATGAAACTCTTTTTCTGTAGTATATACCCTCATGTCTTCTAGGGTTCCTTTTTTGTAGTCTCAGCATATTGGTGATGACTTGTGTATGTCTGAATCAAAGGGACTTTGAAATGAAGATTTCTGGGTCTGTCTTATTACCAATGAGTCCTTATCTATTACTCATCCACTTACCCACTTCTCTACTCATTCCATAAATATTTTATGAGCATCTATTTACTGGTTTCCTATTGCTGCGGTAAGAAATTACCACAAATTTAGTGGCTTAAAACAGCACAACTTTATTATTTTATCATTTTGGAGGTCAGACGTCTAAAACCGGTCTCGCTGTGCTAAAATCAAGGTGAGAGCAAGACTGCATTCCTTCTGGGCACTCTAGAAGAGAAGCTGTTTCCTCGCCTGCCTTTCCCTGCTTCCAGGGGCTGCCTGCGTCACGCAGCTCATTGGCCTCACGTCACTTCATCCTCCGCTTCCGTTGTCATATCTCAGTCTCTGACTCTGACCTCTTGTGTCCTTCTTATAAGGACCCCTGTGATGACATTGGGCTTGCTCAGCTATTCCAGGATAATCTCTCCAACTCAAGGTCCTTAACCGAATCACATTCACGAAGTCTCTTTGCGATGTAATGCAACATACTCACAGGTTTCTAGGGTGAGATGTGGATCTCTTTGGGGGAGAGCAGCATTATTCGTCCTACCACAACCTATTGCATGTCAGGCACTATGCTAATGCTATGAAGAGCAAAAACAGGTAGAGATCCCGTCCTCACGGGCTTGTGGGATACTTCCTGACACAGAGGGATGAATACAAACCAAGGCTCTGGGGCAGGACTCAGGAGGGAACACAGTGAGCTTGGGGAACTGAGAGTAGCTCTGCAGCACAAAGTTGGGTGGGACACTTGCTACAGGAAGAGACAGAAGCTGGCAGGGGTCTTCCCAGCAGGATCTTGCAGGTTTATGATTATCCGAGCAAGAGAAGGCCAGTGCATTCACTCATTCGTTCATTTATTTCTGAGACAGGATCTTTCTCTGTTGCCTGGGCTGGAGTGCAGTGGTATCACCACAGTTCACCAATGCAGGCTTTTAAATAAGGGTATGTGTGTGTGTACCTATGTGCGTAATGCCTATGAAAACAACTGCCTGGCTGATACGTGGAGCCTACGTCAGGTGAACACTGGGACACAGGTGGTTAGAACTGTTAGGAAACTATTGCAACAGTCTGGGCAAGAGGCAATGGTAGCATGAGGCAGGATGAAAAACAGCGAGGGAGAGGCGTGATGAATGACGTAGTTCAGCGGTAGGCAAGCTAAGGCCCAAGGACCAGATCTGACCCATGCCTGTTTTTGTAAATAAAGTTTTATTGGAACATAGCTACATCCATTTGTTTACTGATTGTCTAAGGCTGCTTTCACCTTTAAAGGCAGAGTTGAGTATTTGTGGCAGAGACCAAAATATTTACCTGCAGAGTCTAAAATATTTCCAATCTGACCTTTTATAAAGCTTGTCAGCCCCTGATGTAGGAGGTTAAACTGATGGGACTTGCATAGAGATTGGATATGGGAGGGAGAGGGAGGTTTCTGCATTGCCCGTGAGACCCACTTAGATGAGGCCCTGGTGTGCAGGCTGGAGAGGAGAGGTGGTGTTGGGGGAAGATCATGAATTACTTGCTGTTGAGATTAGGTTTGAGCTGATGTTGAGGCATCCAGGAGGCAATGGCTTAGTAGATAGGTGAGTCAGGAGCCTGTGGAAAATTTACAGACCCTGAAATCCTGCCTAGTTGGTGCTCAAAGCCATATTTATTAATCTGTTGAACTAAATTCCATGCAAAAATATTTCATTTGAACTTTTTTTTAACTATTATTCTTATTAAACTTCATGAAAAAGAAAATGCCAGAAACACTGGTTGAAAGTGTGTGAGAGAAAGAGAGAGACAGGGAGAGAGAGAATGCCTGTGTAAATCAATTTGCAATTAATTGAAAGACATTATCGTTTTAGTTCAGCTTGCTTCGATTCCTGGTCATAATCTGAGCTTCACAGCCAAAAGAGTAGCAAATTCGTATTTTTACCTTTTCTCAAATTTGAAAACCATGAGGTCCATATTTTTTTATTTATAAAAAATGTCAGGAATGAATGCCAGTGCAAACTGATAAAGGGTACTTTTTATTCAGGCAAATGTCAAAGAGACAAGTGAATGGCAGTGATATTTCTCCCCTGCTATGGTTTGAAAGTGTCCCCAAACTTAAAATGTTGGAAACTTCATCCCTAATGCAACAGTATTGGGAGCTGGGGTCTAATGGGAGATGTTTAGTTCATGAGGGCTCCACCTTCATGAATGGATAAATGCTGCTATAAAAAGGGCTTGTGGGAGTGGACTTTCTCTTTCTCTCTTGCTTTCTCTCTCTGCTACTCTTCTGTCCTATGAGGACATGATCCTCCACTCAGGAGGATGCATCATTCTTTGAAGCCAAGAAACCAACCCTAACCTGCTGATACCCTAATCTTGGGTATCAGCATTGAGAACTGTGAGAAAATAAATTTCTCTTCTTTATAAATTATTCAATCTCTGGTATTGTTTTATATAATAGCAACACAAACAGACCAAGACACTCCACTCCCTCACCCCACCTAGTTAACTGCTCAAAATTTCAACTCCCTTGGCATTGCTTTTCGTTGGCAGAATGAGAAGCCCATTAGCATGCAAAATTTGGATAGTGAACCAATGGTTTATCTTGCTGCATCTATGAGATTCATAAACTTCATTATCTGCATGGTCAGAAATCAACTAGTGCCCTTCTCTCTTGACTCCAAAATTATCAGTTATCTCAGATCAAACATTTTCACTGTGATATTGCTGGTATCTGCAGGACATGAACACAGCTGAAAACCTACTCTGAGGTTTGCAGTTTTTTGGTGAATATCATCTCTAAACTACCTGCACACCTTGTCCTTTCCCTTCCCAGGCAGACAGAAGGACATAGAGGCCTCTGTTTCATTGCTCACCATCATACTTAATGGCCTGTAAAGCAGTCTATATATTTTACTTTAGTTTAATGTTTGTCTCTTCCCACTAAAATAGAAGCTACCCAAGAGTAGAGATCTTTGTCTTTGTTTTGTTCCCTATGTTCCTATACCTAGAATAGTACTTTGGTTATAGTAGAAATTCGGTAAATATTTGTTGAATGAATGAATGAATAAGCAATGGCTGCTTGAAATTCAAGCTTCATAAAAATCTATATCAGTTTGATCAAATATTCAACCGTCATCGCCTTCTTCTGAACTAGGTAGATTTTGTTGTTTTAAAAAAAAGGATTCTGGAACATTGCTACTTAGTATGGAATATAGTTGAAAATAAACTGCAGTGTCAATGAGATGGTTTGCAAGACGATCTTGAGCCTACTTTACTGAGCTAAAGATTGCCGACCTTTATTGTCAGTCTGGTAAAAAGCTAACTACCTCCTTCTCCTCTTCCTGAACTGCTCAGTGTCCCCTCCCCTGTCCCCATGAATCTAGAAAGTAGCTGAAAATAAACTTGAAGCTTACAAGCCAATACATGAACTATCATTTCTAAACTAAGCTGGTGAATTGGTAGCAGGTATAGCTTAAAACTAGAAATCTCTTATCTGAAACACAGAGTTGGGCAAGGAAAGAGAAACCTTCACCTCCACCTGGGCTGGAATCCTGAAGAAAAGAGTTTTTGAATGTCCATTCTTTGATCACATAGATGTGCTCTGAGGTCTTTTTGGAAGGTGTTAGGGAGGAAGAGTGGTAGAGTGGAGTTCGTATGTGATGATCAACTGTTGGACGTGCACCCTGCTTCAAGACATGCTCCCGCCACTACCAGGAGGGATAAGTCTTCTGAACCTTGGGTAGTCACCAGACCCAAGCTGGGCTGTACATATTCTCTTTCTTGGAAATTTCTCTTTGGGATTCTTTCATGTTCTCTCCTGGACATTTTCAGGAAGGACATACAATGAGAGGATGATCTTTATCATGGTTTAGGAAAGCCGAGCGAGCTGTTTTGCAAAGAAAGAGAAGAAGGAATCCTAATGTAGAGAAGCAAGAATGAGAGAGCATGTAGGTCATAAGCCCCTCATGTGAGGGAGAGACCGCTTCCTGGAGGAAGGGAGCATCCTTATCTCTGAAGCCAGGATGCTGGGAAGAATCTGAATGAACAAGCCTTGCTAAGTTTCCCCCAGTTCATTACTCTTAGCTCACACCGTGTTTGTCCTATCACATTTCCCCACCGCTCTCCACTCTCCATCAAATCTAGTATAACAAGCTCAGGTTTAACTGTTTCTTCAGCTTCATTTTCTTATGAAGGCTCCCATGTCACTATACTAAATAATTTGTAAGCTTTTTTCTTGTTCATCTGTCTTTTGTTTCAGAGACCCAGCCAGGACTCTAGAAGCATAGAAGGGTAAAGATATTCTTCCTCTCCTACAATGTCCACATACAAATCCCCAAAGCCCATGAATATGTTACCTCATGTGGCAAAAGAGACTTTGCAGATGCAGGTAAGGATCTTGAGATGGGGAGATTATTCTGGAATATGTGAGTGGACCCAATGTAACAATCACAAGGGTCCTTAGAAGAGGGCGGTGGATGGGCCAGATAGATAGGAGAAGATGATGTGTCAACAGAAGCAAAGCTGGAGTGATGTGGCCACAAACCAAGGAATGCCCAGCGGCCTCTAGAAACTGGAAGAAGCAGGAATGGATTCTTTGTTGGGACTTCCGGAAGGAACCAGCCCTATCGACACCTTGATTTTGGTCCTGTAAGACTCATTTCAGATTTCTGACCTCCAGAGTTGAAAGTTGTGTTGTTTAAAGTCACTAAATTTGTGACGATTTGTTACATTAGATATAGGAAAGTAATATACCTTGCAATGGCTGTTTATTACACTTAGAACCCAAATTCTTAATTCCTTGCCATCTCTGACAAGGCTGACACGGTTCCCCCTTCCTTCTTACCAAATCTGCCTTCATTCTGTCTCACCCCTCTCCTCCAGTCCTGTCCAAAACAGTAGCCATGAGTCAGACATGGTGGCTGAGCACTCGAAACACGGCTAGTGCAAATGAGGAGCTGAATTTTTAAATTAAATTATACTTTAATTTACATTTTAATCTAAAAACAGTATAAAATATTTTCCCATTAAACATGACTTTATTGTTTTGGTAGAATTACATTCCATTTTACCTGTTGAAACTTTAGCATTCAAACTGAGATGTGATTTTAGGATGAAGTACATATTAGATTTCGAAGACTGAGTTTAAAAAAATGTAAAATATCTCATTCATGACTTTTAAATGTATTACATGTTGAAATGAAATGACTGTCAGGTGTGTTAGGTTAAATGAAATATGTTTAAATTAATTTCATTTGTTTTTCTTTTGCTTTTTTGGAAAGTGGCAACTAGAAAATTTAAAAATTGCATATATGGAATTTGACAATCACATTATGTTTTTAATGGGCAGTGATGCTCTGGTCTCCCAGCTCTTGACGTATTCTTTCTGCTCCCAAAGCTGTGTCCCTAGATTTTGTAGGAGTCACAACTCCAGCTTCTTCAGTTCATTCAGGTCTCAAAGAAAGTGTCATCTGTTCAAAAAAGGTCTTCCCGATGCAACAAGCCTTCCCTCCTACTTCCTCCTTCCTCAAATTCCAGGACTCATTTGATCTTATTTTATATAATACATACTTATTTTATACTCTTCCTAGCATCTATCAGCATTTGGCATTCTTATTTCCTTGCTTACGTGCTCACTGTCTCTCCTGGCTGGAATGCAAGCCCCTGGGAGAGGCATTCTGACGTTCTCTTTCATCTTTGGGTCTCCGGCATGTGTAATAGTACCTGGCAAATTTCAGGTACTCGATCGATCATTATTTCTTGACAAGACCTGATTGTGCTTCCAACTGTTGAGTTCCCGGTGGTTTCCCCTAGAAGCTTTTTAATAAAAGTCCCTTGTTTTTCTTGAGCAAGTTTGAAAGGGTTTCTATTGCTGGGAACCAAAGAGGCTTGGACTAAGAGCAGTGGCGACGCGGAAGCAAGTGAGGCTCCTTCACTCAATTTTTGGACCTGGAGCAGCCTTGCAGTCCTATTCAAACAAAAACACGAAGGCACATGATTAGGAAAAAGAAAGTAATCACCAGCCTTTATTTCCTTTCTCTCCAAAATGGTAAGTAAAACACATTTTCACTTGATTCTTCTTTTTTCGTTAATGATCTAAGAGTTTGCTTTGAAAAGTTTTCCTCTAGGCTCCCTGATGCAGTTGACTTTGAAACAAAAACTGAATTTTGGAAGGAAATAAAGCAGCCGACCGTTCTAAATCTACTTGCAGCAATGTGAATTCCTTCTTTAGTTCTGACTGAGATTGCTGGTTTCCTTTTATTAGTTAATGGTGCTGCTGTTATTTACACAGCTGTTAATAGCGCATTTTTTCCTCATGTTATTTTTGTTTTTTCCAATTCTGTTTGTCTGGGCAAATTTGGATGCTGACAGTTTATGTACAGCCCAGGATTTAAATGTGGAGTTGTCAGTTATTAAGAGTCACAGAAATAACAGTTCATCCTCTTAAGACAGAGTGTTCTGGATGCAATTTTTTGAGAGCAGGACTTGAGTGACACACACGACAAAAGCAACTTAGACTTTATATTATTAGTCAAAAGGTAGATCTATTCTCTCTGTACTTTTAATTTGAAGATAAAGTAGATTGCAGAGATAGGTCTCCTTTATGATCATATCTTCAATGATGGAAAGAAATTCTTTAGTTTTCCAATTTACATATTTTACTCAAATTTTACATTTTCTCCACTACCCTTTTATCTTCCTGTCTTTTCTTTTCTCACTCCCAGTGCTCATAAAATACAGAAGGTAGAAGGGGAGAGAAAATCTGTTTGACATGAAAACACCAGGAACTGACCTCTATGACAGATGCAGATTGACATCTTTTTAGCAACAAGCAGCAGAAAGTGAGCAACGATTTTTTTCAAGTTTGACAAGTGATTCAGTTTCATCTACAGGAAATAAATAGCCACACAGTCAGGTAACATTCATGTCCTATTTTTCTCTGGGCAAGAATAATTGGGTTTTGCAGGAAGAGATAAAATTAATGAGGACCAGAGTTTTCGAGGCGGTGTCTACACAGCCCCAGCTGAGATACTTGGCAATTACTCTGTTAGTTGAAACTACATGGAGAGCTACTCTGTGTCCAGAACAACCACTGGTGGAACTGTGAATAGCCACTATACTTTGAGCACTCCTCCTCCACCCCTGTGTAGGCTACATCCTGTAGGGCACATGTAGTCATATACATATTTTGATAAAATTTTCCACTGTGAAGGACAATATGTGTAAGACAATTAAGGAGACTGTTTTATTCAGCCTATTGCAATAAGGAGGACGTCATTAATGAGGAACATTGCAAAGAACAGAAAGGGGCCTGGGGTTTTATAAAGGCAGGTAAACACAGGATTCATCCCGATTCTTATGGGAATCGTGAGGAAAGATGGAGAAGATGGGTCTTATCTTTGACTTCTTGTTACATCATTAAGGAGAGTGAGTCTTAGCTCAGAATGTGTGGGAGCAGAGTGGTCCTGGGTGATTAGCTTTTTCTCAGAACACAAGAGGGCAGGGAGGATTTCTCAACCGTTGCTCCTTTCTGGGAGCACAGGGCTCAGGCACAGTTCACTGTCAGTCTCCTCTTTTGTTCAAGATAAATGAATGTAATTTGTTGTTTGCCATCTTGGAGGTGATTAGAGACCTTCTGAGTCAGGCAAAGGATGGTACAGGAAATTGTCTTTTGAGAATTCTTGTTTGTATTCCTCTAAAATCATTCAGACCATCTGTTGGGAAGTACCGGTAAAGGTCAGCTGTTTTTGAGTCTTGGATATCAGGCATTCAAAAAGAGGATTGCCTAAAATGAAAAATACTAGTAGAAAAGTTGTATTCCAGTAAAGAGCCAGAAGGTGAACCCCAAAGGTAGCCAGTTCAGTGGATTCCAAGAAGTCTGTGGAGGGAAATCTTCTGGTTATGTAGTTATGATTTCTTGATACTCTTGAACCAGGATGTTGATGCTCTGGTTGTCCATAGTAGTAGTTACCCCTTACATAAATGCATACTGGACTTCCTCAGGGGTCCCGACAGTGGCTTGTCCAGGGAGAGCTCTGGCCCATGCATGGTCTGCTACAGTGATGAGTCCATTGAGTTTTATAAATCCTCCAGCTTCAGCTTGCAGCCTTCTTCAGATTTTGGAGAAATGTACCAGCTGCAAGGCAACTTAGAGTCTCACAGGGCTTTGGGGAGTCAGGTTTTAGTTTTTGATAATGCTGAATCGGGCAGGAGGGAAAAAAATTGGAAACTAGTTTGGAGGATTGTAGCCAGATATTGAAAGAAACTGTAAGAATTGAAAATTTTGTAAGAATTGACAATTTGAGCAAGAGGATTCAGTCCAATTTGCAGGTAGATTCAATAGAGACAAGAATTTTTATGCTGTTAAGACATTTAGAGAAATCGCCACATGGTCAGACCATGAAACCAAAAGTCAGCACTTGAAATCACGTGAGTACTTAAAAAGGATAAATATCACATCCTTACCCTGTTACCAGGGTACAAGGGTCCAAATCACAGGACTAGGAGGTGGACTCACTATTGGGTACTCGGATTGCTGATCACGAACAGAGCACAGATTGCTCTGAGAACCCTCGTTACCTAGTGAGCAGGGACCTGAAGGTGAGGTCCAACTTTACCCAAGTCACAGCACCAAAATTGTGAAAGAGAAAATATACAGGACAAATAGAAGATGGTTTTATTCAGGGTATTGAAACAGGGAGAACATGTACTACTGAGGGTTACTTTAAAGAAAAGGAAGTCAGCTTAGAGATGTATAGAGGCAGGTAAACAAGAGAGTCAACACAGGGTCTTCTGGGAGTTAGGAGGAAGGATGGAGATGGGTCTTATCCCAATCATGGAGGACAGGTAATGGTAGGTGTTGTCTCAAAATGTTCAAGAGCAGGATGATCCTTTATGGTTAGACATTTCTCAGACGTCAAAAGAGTCGGGGTGGGATGGGAGTAGGGGAAAGTTGTTTTCAACCGTCATCTCTGCTTTGGACAGCTCAGACTCAGATCAAGGTCAACACTGTCTTCATTTCCCAAGTAGTTGCTTCAACATTATATTGACAGGGACTTAAACATGAATACCTAGAGATTGAAAAACTGGTACATGGGTGACTAGAGATACCTCTTACTTGGTAAGTTTAACCATTAGTCTAGTATTTGACCTTCTCTAGCTATCATTTAGCTTTTCATTGGATTCTTTTATTGACAAGATTTAATCTGGAAGTTCATTTACTTGAAGCAACCAATTTTGATTTGTGTCACTTTTGTTAAAGTTTTTATTTTCCTTTCCCCTGTTTATTTTTTTTTTTTAGTAACTTTTCCCTACATGTTGGTTCTGACCACTGGGAAATACAGTCATCCCTTGGTATCTGAGGAAGATTGGTTCTAGGACCCCCAGGATTCTAAACTTCAGAGATGTACAAGTCCTTCATAGAAAATGATGTAGTATTTGCATATAACCTACGCAATCCTCCTTTAAATCATCTTTAGATTATTTATAATATCTAATGCAATGTAAATGCTATGTAAATTGCTGTTATACTGTATTGTTTTTAAATTTGTATTATTTTTTATTGTTGTTTTGTTATTTTTTATTGGTTTTTTTCCCCCTAAATATCTTCAGTCTGAGATTGGTTGAATGTGCAGATGTGGAACCCACGGATACGGAAGGTTGATTGTATACAATATTAGAGCATAATAGCATCACCAATCTGATGTTGGAAAACACAAAATTTAGTTAGAAAACCGTCATTGAATCCTATTTTTTAAAAAACCTACTTGAACTTTGTAGAAGAGAGTTAGGGACTGCACTGAAATTGCTAGCAAAACGTTAGCAATTTGGATTAATTAGCAAGAAGATAATTTACAATTAATGAAAATTCTGAACTGGGGAGTACAGTATTTAAAAGAAACTCTGGTTTATTACTTTCCACCACATTCTGTAACTCAAATTCACTAAGGGAACTTGCCTAGGAGATCATCTTAGGAGACCTACTTTAATAAGAATTACTTATAATTAGCATAACAATTTCATATGCAAATGGTACTTCTAAAGTACTTTAAATTTACTCTTAAGTACTTTATACATTCCCATTTGCAGTCTTATTTACACCTTTAATTTGAGCTTTCTATGAAGAACGACTTCCCTAATGAAGAGTCAACTTTAAGCCAGCTCGGCAAACTGAATTAGCAAACCCAAATCAATGAGATTTTACTTCACATATGTTAAATAGTACTATATATAACAAAAATACTGATTCTTAGTGATATACTATTATACTAAAACTCTGCTCATATTTAAATTCCATAGCATTTATATATACATGATTTATTATAGGCTGAGAAAGAAACTAAGTTATTGCAAGTAATTGTATGTGAAAGGCTTTAAAATTCATACTGTAACTGCCTGTGCTATATACCATATATCTTCATCTGGTACTTTTAAAGGAATAGCACTTTTGAAGACTATTTTCAGAAAATAGTTCTTCAATGCCCCAAATCTTAGTTCATATGTAGAATCAGTAGGAGAAAACTGTAACCAACAGCACATTAATAGGCCTTTAAAACAAATATAAACTAAAATGAAAAAAAAATACATATTTCCCCAAACTTTACATCTAAAGGATGAAAGAATATGCAAAATAGCTTCTAATTTTAGCTACTTGGGATGCTATATCTTTAATTTAACTATGAGAGAAAATGCTTTGGACTGCTTTGAATTTTTAGAATTTTTTCCCACTTGGCAAGCAGCATGGGCCACAGTTTTAAAATCTGATTCTGTCTCTATCTACCTTTTGCAGTTTCCAACTCTCCCATTTATCTCTCGGGACTTGCAGGCTGTGTTTACGTTATGCCAAAGAGCTAAAGCAAAAGTAAAATTCCAATTCATCACCCAGATGTTTCCAAACTCCATGTAGCCATATTTGGAATTGTATATATAAAATATCCCTATAATTTATTATTTTTTTCCCCACCTGGATGTTTTGGCATGAAATCACTTTATGTCTGGCAACTCCTGGGAATTACATATTAAGGCCTGAAATAGGGGTTCCTTGCTAATCAGTCTGCTTTAATCTTGAAGTCCAGCCAGGTTGGTGGGGGCAGAAGGTGGCTAGACATTTTCCAAATGCCCAATGAGTATAACTCGGGCACTTTTTACAGCAGTGATGATCCAAACACCAGGATCAATGATAGCGAGCTTACTGCTCCTGAATGGTTAGTGACCGACAGAGAAAGATAACTCGCCTTTCATTACTTTAAAAATAACCCCCCCAAATATGTCTATGTGTATAAATGTATGTGTATATTTGTGATATATATACATATGATGCTACTCTTGTCATCAGAATAAAACAGCTTAAGTACTAAAAATAATTAAAAATTATAATAATAAAGTAGTCTTTGAGCTGGAAGCTCTCCTTAGATGAAATTCTAGTCTGTTTCCTTCCTTTCACAGATGAGTAAACTATGGCCAAGACAGCTGATATGACTCATCCAAGGTTGCAGAGTGAACCAAAAAAAGAACTAAGACCAGAACCAAGGTCTAAACAAGCTATGTACTGAATGTCTCTACCAGTATTCAATTTCTTTATTTTGCCACTGCGAAAACCTATTAGGATAAATAAGGCTTTTATTACTTTGTATGTCAGATTATGTTAGGATAATTCTCATATTGAAACAGGCTTAAAAGGTTTTCATTTTGTTCAAATTATACAAACACTGGCGTTTTTAGGCCTGAATCCAATCATTCCTTCAAATCGCCCCATGTAATTCACACTGGTGTCACATGGAAGCTAATACAAACACAGCCTCTGAGCCTCAGTTTCTATTTCTGGTCAATAAGACAAATACCAGCCTCACAAAACGGGTGTGTGAATAAACGAAATGTGTCTGAAGTACCTGTGCTGTGCTTGGCACATAGTGAGAGGAATTCAGTAAATGGTTTCAGTGATGATTATGAGCTGAAGATTCCATACCGGTGGGGAAAGTGATGTTTCCATGAACTTCCAGATGGAGGACGAGCATTGGCTATGCGTCTTGCACAACAGCAAAGTAGACACTTACAAAGATGGAGTCGCATCACAAAGGTTTGCTGAACAACGTGTTGCATCTAGAGGAAACCAGCTCATGAATCATAGGAGAAGCTACTGTGGTTAAGAAAACACAGAAATGTAAGTGCAACAGAGATAAATAAATTTATTTTATAATGCTGGGATGGAGAGAGGTGGGGAGGAGAGAAAGAGGAGAGGTGATTTTTATATACAAAATTATATTCACAAGATCTTTGATAGATCTTGAGAGGTCAAAAACCAACCAACCAACCAAACCAACAAACAAAAAACCCAACCAACCAAACAAAAAACCCAAACCCAAACCCCAAATCAAAAAACCTCCAAATCCCCAAACACGATCCTTTCACTCCTCAGAAAAATCCCCACAAAAAACCCTAAAGCAAAATGCAACAAACAATCTAATCTAACCAACCCACCAAAACTCTTATGTTCTGGAATGTAAATATATAATATTAGAGATCACCAGTTTGGACATAGGTTAGCTTTCCCTATACCAATATGTCTAAACATTGAGCCCTGTTTCACAATCTTTCAGTGTGTCTTCCTGAGCAGCAGACCTGTAGGTTTTCTTGTATGAGAAAGTTAAAAAAAAAAACTCCCTTTTAGGTGAAGTGATTAATGTCTACTCGGGGCTGAGGAGACTTTTTGTTAAAAGATCTGGTCTCCCTGGTGAGCTTATATAGCAGACACTTGACATTTGGGAGGAATATGTCTTGAAATCATTGCAAATATAATTTCAGCCAAAAATGGCAGTCAAGTATCACTGAAAAAATTTAAGGGACTCCCTTGCATCTCCAGTAAGAATTTTGGCATTTGCAAAAGATGAAGTGTAGTGACAATAAAATGATGTTGAGACACTCATTCATGAACCAAGTGCTGAGCTCTTAAACTTTAAGCTTGCCATACGTGAAATTCAAGTTAGCACCTGTATTAGCTAGCCATTGCTGAGTAACAAAACACCACAAACAGACACTTAAAACAAAACACTTTTAGTATCTCACAGTTTTGTGAAATAGTTTGGTCCCAGCTTAGTTGGGTCATCTGTTTAGGGTCTCACAAGGCTGCAATCAAGGTGTCAGCAAGGTCTAGGTCATAACTGGAGGCTCAGCCAGGGAAGACCTGTTTTCCTGCTCATGAGATTGTTGGTAGATTCAGTTTCTTGTGGTTATAGAATTGAGAGCTTCATTTATTTTTTGTTGGCCATCCGCTTTTGGCCAATGTCAGCTCCTGGTAGCTGTCCGCAGTTTCTTGCTACGTTGGCTTCCCTAATATGTCACTTCCTTGAAGGCAGTGTGCTTCTTAGAGACATTCCAGCAAGACAGCACTACAATCTAATGTAATCATTACACATAGTCACACACAGCCCGTCATCTTTACTATATCCCATTGGTTAAAAGCAAGTCACATTTCTGTCCACACTCAAGGGGAGGGGATTACACAAAGAGGGGAACACCAGGTGTGGAGACGATGGGGACCACTAAGACTCTGCGCACTGCAGTACCTATGCACAGTTGCAAGCGTGAAAGAGGATGGTACTTCGGGTTGCCTTTCGTATAGTCAAAATTGCTGATGTTAATTCTGTAAAAACCAAGGGCCTTCTGTATTTGCCTTATTCTAGGAGATCCTACCTCACAGAGTCAATCAACGAATTCTTACTGAGCACTTGCAGCCCCACCGGCACACTTGACGGCATGGCTACAAGTTATACTTGCTCAGTCCGCCCCAAGGTACTGTGGCAGAAGGGGACTTCGTGTCTGCTCCCTTATGTAGCTTTCGTATTCCTGCCATTCCCCTCCCCTACCCCAAGGCGAGGAAAGGGTCCACAAGGCCAGAATGTTCTTAGCTGAATGGTGCACTGAACTAATGCTGTGAGAGGAGGCCCACATTAGTGTAAGAAAGTACACGCTTTGAAACTTGATTTCCTCACGATGTATTGGAGTCCCTGGGAAGGCTGAGGGATGCAAATTGCATTAGGGATGGTGAGTTATGGCCGATAGAAGGTGATCAAAGAGAGGAAGATAACTTGTAGAGACCCACGGAAGATGGGAGCAGGTGATTTTGACATGTGACTTGATAAAGAAAGTAGCGGACGGCCTTGCACTTTCTTTGGGACTTGCAAGATGAACTTGGCCTACGTGTCCCTTGGGCACTTGGGCATGACTAAATGTTTATGATTCTAATTTTCTCAAGTGATAAGTGGATAAGGACTCTTTCACCCCTGAAGGAATAAAGATGATTTGAATGACATAGTTATAAGTTCACCCTTGATGGTTCTGGGACATTCTTCAGGATGGGAGAAAACTCAGCCTTGGTACGAAGTATTTTAACGTCCTCTCAGGATGGAAAAGACTTCTTGGGAGACATTCTCACCGCAGAGAAGAGGTAAATTGTTTACATTTGCTCCTTGCGCTCCTAGTTTAGAGCACAGAAAGTGCTATCTTGTTAGCCTTCTGCAATTTCCCGGGCGGTTCAGTGAAAACAAATGAAAGGGTGCCTTCTTGTCTCAGTGCGTTGGGATTTATGCCGGCAACCCATATTAGTGTTAATGGGTGTTAGTTGCGTAAAATCCAGTCCTTCGACATGATAATACATAATATACCCCTTAATTTTTAATTCACTTGGGTCTCAATTTTAAAGCATTTTCTTGTAGTTTGTCCTAATTATAATCATTTTTAATGACAGCTTAAAAATTTCATCCAACTGTCTTATCACATACGGTACTTAATTTCTCAAGTGAACAGTTTTACTGTACACCATTCTGGGAATTTTAAGAAGTAAAACATAAAAGGAGTGAGAGTCCTTTGTATGGTGAAACTAGATGTTAATTGTTCTAATATACATAAAGAGACCAAAGCCGTTTCTTGAAGCTGGGGCTGGCCTTCCTGCCGAGGCTTCTCCAACCCCTTCCAAGGGAGATTCACAAAACCTCAGGGGAAAGGAAAGGATTTTTTTCCCTCCATTTTGCTGGATTCTGCCAAAAATCAGAACTGGGATTGAATATTCATTGTTGTTTTCTACATGCGGAATAGATGAGTCTGGTTTGCTTGAACCAAGGTGGGAACTACATAGCTAGAAATAATCACGACTGACTACCTTGGCTGTATCATCCCCTAACCTGTTTATTTGTTAGGTTGTGTGAGGCACAGAGAATTTTCCAACATCTGCTGGCAGCTTCTAATCAGTCCACCAGGGCATGGCTGTGCCGTCATTGGGATACATGGCCATTTACTGTGCTCAGTTAACTGCTGAGCTGGGAAGAGGTTCTGCCTCTTCTACTTTTTAACAAAATGTTCTGGGAACTCCTGAGTTTTGTCATTTCTTAGTCATTATTTTTGGGGAGGCGAGGAGTCTCCAAAGAATGCCTACTGAGCCAGGACAAGCTTTCCGTGCTGTGCTTTGTCTGGTGGAAATGCCATTTAGGTTCTTCCCCTTTGATTTACTTGGGTCACTCCACAGATGGCCACTAATTCAAGTGGGAAAACTCACCTCTACTTGTGATTAACACTGACGACATACTGAAGAGAACAAAGGAGAAACTTGAAAGTTGAGACATTTCCTTATTTACACTGCACTATATAACAAGCCACACTCCACGAAATCTGTAAGGCGGGAGCTCGTAAACTTTAGTGTATATTGGAATCACCTGGGCATGCGGGGTGGGGGTGGGATGCTTACGAAAAATGCACGTTCCCACAGATCATTTCTGAAGATCCAAATTCAGTCACTCTTGGAGGGTCGTTTTTAATAAGAACCCAGTATGATGATTCTAAAGTAAGGTGTAAAGCGTAACATAGGGACCAGTAAGCTAGTTTCCTCACTAGAACTTGGGTTGGTTAATATAAACCAAACCAAATGTCAAACAAATAAACAAAACCCCAATATCAATAGTACATTTCCCTCCCAGTAAATGCTTACAACTCTTCATGTGCAAGCGATTTTTTTCCTGTAACAAAAACAACCCTTATAATGGAGTTTCTACACACTCACACGCAAACATTTTCTACACACGTACAAACAGTTTTAAACTGTCATGTAAACCACTCATCGGTGGGGATTGACATGGGTTTCCTCAGGAGCTTGCCATTGACAGTGACATTTTGAAGGCAAATCTGGCTGTGGTTTGACCCGCTAGAGTTTGGGACGTCCAGAGCCAATGTAACTATGGGTTGGGAAAAAGCAGCACTTTCCTCCCCCCATCAGTTCACTCCTGCCGGGCTCCTGTTCCAGATGGCAGGAAGGCACAAACGCTATTTCCGTGCGCGTGCGGTCTGCCTTCACTTCCTTTTGGGAAAGGCCCAGGTTTTTCTGGGCGGTGTGTGCAGGGCTCACATTTGGCCCTGTGGGGTATGCACCGTCCACCCGTACACCGTGGCCTCGCTGACACTCTCCAAAAGGGCTCTAGGGTTTGCAGTGTAATGATCGGAGCCCAACATTTGCCCAAATAAGTTTACTCCAACCATGCGCCAGATGGAATGAAGAATGTGGGCACAAACATTTCTCTCTCTCTCTCTCTTTTTTTTTTTTTTTGGATGCATCTCTCCCATCTATGTGCATGTGCAGTCTGTTTTGACTTCTTTTTGAGAAAGGAACAGGTTTTCTCATGTGTTTCGCGTAGGGCCAATATTAAGACCAATGGTGGTGATATCCCAGGGCTACAGACCAGCCTCGTGCTAGCACCAGCCCCTCCCCGAGTGGCTTATGGGGTGAGGGTGGTGGGTGACAGAGTGGGAGCTGTGTCTTTTTTGGCCAAGTTTCCCTGGGGAGTGGAATCTGAGAGCCACTGGCCACCCCTGCAGCTGAGCTCAGGGCCACCAAGGCAGTGGGTGAGAAAGCTGACCTCTCTTCTCCAGCTCCGCTGGACCAAGGCATCCTGTGGTCCCCTACGCGTTAGGGGACGTTATATCCACCTTAAATGCTAGAGGGTAAAAATCACCGCCAAATTAGTAGCTTCCAAATATCATTTTCAATAAAATCTTCATGATAAAAAGCACGTTAATACCCAATAGTTAGTGGTTTTATGACGGCGTTAAACCATTTGTGCTGAGGCTGTGGCCGCCGATGCTGTTTCCTCACTGAAGAAAGAAGTTGGCTGCTAGTGCGACGTTTGTGCGCTTTCACTGTTGCTATAAAATCAGCCCCCAGGAGAATTTTAAGTTTTCTTGAATTGCTTTTTAGCACAGACTAAGGAAGTAAAAGTTCTAAAACTGCCTGGTTATAGACAAATCACTTAAAAAGCCAGCTTTGTACTGGCAAAGTCGTGCTACAGGAAATGTTTCAAGAGGCAGAATATAACAATATGAAAGCTAAGTATTGTTATTTATTTAACAAACGAAACAGGCTGTCATTGAAAGCTAAGAGCCTCCAGGAACTCTTTAAGGTCATGCGAAATGCCAGATCTTTGTTGTAACAGACGTCCTGCTATGACGGGTGATGATGTTTACACATGTATGCCTTGGCTGGTGGACTTGTTTATAAACACACGCATAGGCACATCTTCTCTGTTCAATAAAAGTTCATTAATCCATTGCAAGCAGATTCCGAATCATACCTAACGTGAAGCCATTCTCCAAATGGCCAGAATCATTGGATTTTATAATGAAAAAAATATAGGAAAATCTAGAGTGTAAATATAAATATATAGAATAATCTAGATTTAGTTTAATTCAAGTCTAATATACTGAGAGTTAAACTAACCAGATCCAGTTGCATGTTAAATACACCTGTGTACACAGTGTTTTTAGAAAACAGAGTGAGGCCAGGCCAAAAAAAGTCACCATAAAAGGTAGGTGGCATTTTAGAGGTGGGACTTATTTGCCTTGATTGAATTGGCCAGTGTTAATCTGTTCCTCCCGCTGCTCTTGGGCCCCTTCAGGACTGACACTGTGTGAATTCAACTTTCCATTCCTTGTTCCCTGGCTTTTATGGTGGTGTTCTGCTTGTAGATGTGTTCAATAAACACTCAATGTCATAACATTGATGCGGTTGTGTATTTTCAACTTCCATGGAAGGATACTATTGCATTTCATTCCCTGGCCAAGCAGACAAAGATCATAATTAAAATGAGAATTCTGTCGAATAAAATGAAGCATTTGGGCTGGTTTTAATTGATTGACTGTGAGACCTTCAAACCAGGAATCCATTTAAAAGCCGTCCAACGTAAGCCACCTGGCACTTTGCCACATGCTGTAACGCTCCCTGGCTTACATGGAACGACCTCTGGGTTGGCCATCACGGATATTCCAAACAACCTATCCTCCCCAAACGTAACAAAGAGCTAGGATTGTAAAAACCGGGGAAGACATTCGAGAAATGATAAACAACCCTGAGGATTTGAGTATTTATTCTAGGCTGCTTATGATGACATATTTTTGTAACACTTGTCTGGGTGCCAGGAAATGGCAGGATGGAAAATCACATTCCCCAAATAAGTGAAGGGTGTGTCACCCTGAGCTGCTTCCATCTCCGGCGAACTCTATTGATAGCTGAGAAAGAGAGTTTAAAGGTGCAAGAGAGATTTTTAATTCCTCTCAAAATGTCTTTTAAGAACCTTATGTTCAGAGAAGGCTTCTTTTTCTTTCATCCTTTCTTTCTTTTTTTTGACAGCTCGCTTTCAGTGTTTGCTAATTTGTGATCTTTAGAAATGTCTAATGTGTTTTCGGGCCTTCTGTGTACCTTTAGTGAGAAAGGTTCTTCTGCTTAATTAATTTGCACTCTTTTTTGTTTGCCAGACAGGATTTTCTGTAGAAAAAAATAAATAAATAAAATATTTCCTCTAGGAAGCAAGCAAAGAAGGAATTGGAATGATTTTGCATTTCAGTTTTGGAACATTTTATTTGGGTAATTTGAGGGCCAAGCAGAGGAGAAATGAGGAAAGGTATAAGTTGGCGTCTTCTTGCCACATGCTGTACTCTATGTGTTTCATAGAGTATTCGCTGCAAGGTCAACTTAGTCTTTTTTATTAAAGTACAACTTGAAATTGGGGTTCCAATAGCAACCCTGAATACGTTCCAAGCACATTGCCACCTCTTGTTGTAAAATAATACAATATAAGGTTTCAAACACTAGACAAATTAGGGATGGTCATGAAAACAGTCACCCAAGATGCCTGTGTGCCTTCCCCTCCAGTAATTAAATTTACACGTGCAAGTTAAAAGCTGCCATAGAAAGAGAAAAAAGAATTTGTGCAAAAACTGGTGCTTTGGAAGTAGTCCTTCCTCACTGAAAATCAGAATTCTCATAGCATGTGGAACTTTAATACTGGCTTCATACTGGTCAACTAGGAGACCATTATTAGTGACAAGTAAAACCAGGAGATTTGCAATTATGACTTTGTTCAGTTAGTGGTTAAAAAGTGCAGACAATTTATGCCAAATCCATCTGATTTCCTGCCTTGTTTGATATTATTAGTAGATAGGGCTTTCACATTTGCTGAAATTTGCACCAAGTATGCATTAGCTCTATGGAAGAGAGTGGAATTTTTGTGTTTCAATGACCAAATCTAAGTCCATAACCTCCAAAACATATGGAAACCTGGTTCCTTTTGGGTCTAATCAAAATCCTTTGAATATTTCCTGGAGATGTCAGAGACCTAACACAATAGGCAGCCATCTTTATTCTTTTCGAATGTCCAACATTAGGCATTTGAAGCTGATGTGCTGATGTTCCAGGACACACACAAGTAGACTGTATCAAACCGCTTTGTGGGAACACAACCTGTGCAGCCCCACAAATCCCAGCCTCAGAAGGGTCCTGCACTTGTTCTGATACTCTGCTTTCACCATCTTGAAATTCTTAATAATTTTATCCTTGAATTTGTGTTTTGTAAGTGAAGTCCAACGGGACAATGGAACATACATGAGAGCAGAGGAGTTATGGGCGATACATGTGTTCATCATTCCTTGCCACCCCATTCACATAGAAGCTTCCAGAGGCCCCTTGGACACAGAATTTTGGTGGATCCATGGTCATGAGAGTTCAGTGAGATTCAAAGTGAGAGCAAAGCCGTCGTGTCGTGGAAGCGCCGAGTGCCGCAGAGTGCGGGTGGTGTGTGGGCATATCAAGAAGTGAAACAAAAATACAGTAGAGTTAGTTTTGTGCAGTGTTTCACTGTTCTGATAAGAATGAAATACATACACATGTAAGAGCTATGAAATACAGATTAATTTTAGTGATTCCATGTATGAGTTAAATGCTCTTATATTTGCATTTAAAACAGGTACTGCACCATATAAAGATGAATGGTAAAATTCATGCTAATAATTTAAAGTTTTGGTTTTTTTTTTTTTACTGAGAACGATATTAAGTGGCAAATAAAAAATGCTATGACAAGTTGAGAGAGAGAGAGAGAGAGAGAGAGAGACCTTGGAAGAAAAGAAAAAGCTTTATATTTTAGTATATATATATTTTTCCTTCCCCTTTTGAGCAAGCAGCCCTTCCTATTCATTTTGCACTGAGTCTGGCAAATTATGTGACTGACCCTGGCTGGGGTTGACTGGAAAAAGAGAAACCACACTGGTTGTTTTAACGGAGATAATTTAATATTGGATAAACAGGCATTGATGGGCTGAAAAAGGAAAGAGAACATGGAGGTAGCAGTTAGTACATGCAGGCAACAGCCACCACACCTACGGCAGGGAAGACAGAGGCACGAGTTGGGGTTGTCAACACCTGGGAGCTCAGAGGAGGAGCCCTGCGGAGCTGGGACTCGATTCCTATGGAAGGGACACTGGTCGGCTGGTGCAGGTGCCTTAAGAACCCGGACGGGCAACCCCACAGAGCCAGGACTCAGACCCCTGAAGAGGGGGCGCTGCCTGCTTGTGCTGCTGCCTCCGATGGGGTGCAATGGGTTGGTTCTGGGAATGCTAGAAGAATCTGGAAACTGGATCTAACACTACTGGTGCCAACTGCTACTGCAGGAACAGCAAACACCTAGGAAAGGAACGAGGTGCTTCTGCCTCCTCTGCCTGCCAGTTCACCTTTTGTGCTCCCTATTGGCCAATCCCAAGAGGAGTCCAGCTGGGAGAGGAGAAATGTAGTTTGCAGAGTCCCAGTCCCTGCATCATAAAGTGGAGTATAGAAAGTGAGATGGAGCTGAGAGACTATCTTAATAACCAGCACTAACCATGTTGAGAGCGCCAAGGTAGTGATGATTTGTTACAGATGTCAAGTTTTCACTGGTGGCCACATACAAAGCTATAAAGTCCAACCTGAGAAGTTAATGAAAAGTAGCCTCTATGAACAACACTCTGCGTAAACAAGGCTAAACATGTGGTTCATCTAGGCTCAGCAATTCCCAGCCGCTTCCATGAACATGTCAAGCCCATTCCCATCTCAGGGCATTCCTAGGTTTGGAGAGTTCCTCTTCCAGACATTCCCATGGCTAGCTTCTCCCTATTTAAATCTGAGCCCAAATGTTTCTCCCTCAGAGAGGCCTTTGCTGACCTCAAATCTAAAATAGTAATCTATCCTCCCTCCCTGAAGCACTCTCTACCGCATTATACTCTTTTGTCTTGGCAATTATCAACATCTGAAAGTATCTGCTTGCTTGTTAAAAGTCTCCCCACACCAGAGGGTCAGTTCCATGGGAGGAGAGACGTCTATTCAGTTCAATGCTTAGAAGATGCCTGGCACATTATAGGTACTAAATAAAACAGTACGAAAGAGTCCTACAGGAAATATTTTCCATCATTAATATTATTAGGTGGCCAGGTGTGGTGGCTCATGCCTATAATTCCAGCACTTTGGGAAGCTAAGGCGGGAGGATCTCTTGAGGTCAGGAGTTCAAGACCAGCCTGGGCAACATAGCAAGACCCCGTCTCTATAAAAGATAAAAAAATTAGCCAGGAGTGGTGGTGCATGCCTGTAATCCCAGCTACGGGGGAGGCTGAGACAGAGGATTGCTTGAGCTCAGGAGTTTGAGGGTGCAGTGAGCTGTGATGATGCCACTGCACTCTAGCCTGGGTAACAGAATGAGGCCCTATTTCAAAAAATACATACATTATTATGTGAATATGTAAGGGATGGCTAGGAATATGTGGTACTTATTAATTTTCTGACCATAGTAAAGTCTTTACTATTTTTTAAAGAATATAATAGAGGATTAATCACACTCACCCCATTGAAACTTTCTGCTTGAGGGGTTCCTAATGTGTGTGTGTGTGTGCATGTGTGTATGTTTCCAGGCACATTTTTGAGTTCTAGAGTTTTTAGTGACACAGTTGAAGAAGTTAAAAGATTCAAAAATGTCTTCTGAACAACCCAAATGTCCACCAACTGAAGAGATAAACAAAATGTGATATATTATATAATGGAATATTATTTGGCTGTGATAAAGGAACAAAGTACAGACACACGTGCTGTAACATGGATGAAGCTTGAAAACCTGCCCTGTGAAAGAAGCCAGTGACAGAAGACCACATGTTACATGACTCCATTTATATTAAACATACAGAATAGCTAAATCTACAGAGACAGGAAAGTAGATTAGCAGTTGCTAAGGGCTGGAGACGGTGGTGATTGTAGTAAAATATGGAAATGATAGCTACAGAGTACAGGGTTTTCTTTTGAAGTGATGAAAATATTCTAAAATTGACTGTAGTTGCACACATCCATGAGTGTACTAGAAACCACTGAACTATACACTTTAATTGGGTGAATTGTATGGCATGTAAATTATAACCCAATAAAGCAATTATTAAAAAATAAATGTTCTCTGGTTCAAGATAGAGGATGAAGAATACAAATTAGTATTTTCTGCCACCATATACACCAGGAATGAACAGACTGTGACCCATGACCAGATTGGGCCACTACCTATCAGACTGTCATTTGTAAATAAAGTTATATTAGAATGGAATGCAGCCATGCTCGTTTGTGTATTGTCTATGGTGGCTTTCTCACTAAAACACCAGAGTTGGGTGGTTGAGACAGAGACTTCATGGCCCACGAAGCCTAAAATGTTTATTATCTGACCCTTTAACAGAAAATGTTCAGCTACCCCTGCCTTAGGAGAAAAAGACAGGCAGACAAATAATAGCAAATTATTGAAAGAGCAAATACTTATCATGCTATTTGCTATGCAGCCTTTTAAAACAGAGTATGTTGCAAGTGACACCTGGAAAATTTCCTAAGGAAAGTCAACCTCATTGTGAGCATTTCTTTCTTTTGTCATTACGTTATGCCCTAAATCACTGCATTTCATTGGTGCTAAGTCTCCCCCAATTATAAGAAGCATCAGTGTTATTATGCTACTAAGAAAGAAAAAAAGTGCTTTAGTTACAATGTAACACAAGGCTTTCTCTCTGCATAGAACTTCTACTTTACCCTTATTGGAAGTACTCTTTCTGACTCATGTAAATGGATTTTTATCCTACGTTATTCTTGCACACACACAGAAAGGTAGCCAGGAGCTTGGGAGCAAGGAGGGTGAGAAACCTCCCATGGGCAAGCCCAGAAAAAAGCCCCTAAACGTGGCACTCTGTTTCCTGCCTCTTTTCCATCGCTTCCCTTATTTTCTCCTTTGTTTCTCACTCTCTCTTCCCAGTTTTTGCCTCTGCCAGTCTCCTCTGCTCAGGTGCCCCATTTTCCCCCTTCCTCTGACCACCCCCTCAACACAACGTCTCCCCCCGCCTTGTCCATCTCTTTCTGCGGCTTCTCACAATCACCCACCATCACCCTCCTCCGAACAAGACTCATCACTGCTGCCTGCGGAGAGTGATTATAAGATGCATCCTGATTTCGGGGAGGGTAGAATATGGAAAAATGTGCGACTTAGTCTCAGTGAAGAATGGCATTGGAGGTTTGAGAGCTCTAAGTTATACACGAGATGATGGAGAGAGGTATATAGTGCCACAGTGCTGTTGTAGCAGATGCCATTTGGGTGACAAGTTGGGTAGATGTTTGTATGCATGTGACCACTTCATAATGCCTGCAGACTTGCTTGCATTCAGCTTCAGAAATGAAGGAGTCCTTCAGCCCCTCTCTGAGGAAGGCTGTTGTAAGTAGGACGTGCACTAGTCTATGCTGGAGTTCTAGCAGCTAGAGTCACCTTTGTGACTTGCATTTCCTGCTCCGACTGATAGGGGCTCGCTGGTGACCTGCAGTCAGCCTGAACCCCTCTTTCCCCCACCCTCATATGCTCTCTACCAGCGGTTCTCACAGTGTAGGTCCCAGACCAGCACTATCGGCATCACCTGGGAACTTGTCAGAACTACAAATTCTTGGGTTACACCGCAGAGCCACCAAGGCAGTTTTCAGGGAGTGGTGTCCAGCAATCTGTGTTTTCACCGGTGCTCCAGGTATAAGCTGATGTGTGGTTCCCACTTCTTCCTAACTGACCTGGAGTGGAGATCTCTATCAATCTGGACCACCTTGGCTGCCCCGCAGGCCTTCGTCTTCTGCTCCACTGGGATAAAGGGTGGCAGGTGGTGACGATAAACCTAGATTTTTAACAAACTCACGTCATGCAAGACTTTGTTGTCTGTAGAAGGGACTGCTCAGTGCCTTAGGAAAGGCACCTAATCTTTTTACATTGTTGGGAGTAGAAAGCTTGTCTTCCTTGGGTGATGTTACAGAGTGTGACTGATCAGCCACTGTAGACCGGGCAGTCGGAGAAGCCCTCACTGGAGAGGTGACAATTGAGCAGACTGCGAAGGCCAAGGAGGCATCAGCCTTTCAAAGATCAGGAGCAGTGGCCTTTTGTCTTCATACCCCCTTCTCCCTTTCAGACCGTCCTTCACATGAACGACACATTCACCTACTGAAAGCATCCATTTATTCGTGCCACACTGCTGTCCCTGGCATGAATGTGGCTCCGGCCACAGAGTCTATGTCACTGTCAGATTTAGTCTACATTTCTCCATGGGCCCCAAGCGACCCACCCTTTCTACCCAAGCAGTGTTTTTACTTCCATCTCATGGCTTTGCTTTTGCATTCATCCTGCCCGAGTGTGCTTCTCGTTCTCACACCCAATTTGAAGGCTACCTACCCATTATTGCATCACTGTATTAAATAATCACATTAATCCTGTGTTGAAAACACAGCCTCTATGTATTTCCGTGATTCTCCCTAATCTAAAATCTGTGAGCACCTCCATACATCATCACCATTACACCCATTATACATTGCTTCGTAATCGTTCCTTAGGTTGCATGAAATGCTTGCACTTACGTATGTAAGCATGCGTATATCCTTTTTCCTCCCAGCTATTTTTAAGATTCAGATCAGACTCAGGTTTTCACTTTTATTATCCCAGAGTCCACATAGTAGGTATTTAACGAATGCATATCAAACTCGATTAGGAGAATATGCCTTTAAGTGAGTATTCTAAAGAGATTATTTGCTGCAGAGTTAGCATCTGATTTATTTTCCCTTAAGGGCAATTTCTGTTTGGTGTATCTAAACAGACGACAGAGGTAGGGTTCAGAGGAATCTGAGCGAACACGAAGAAACCTGCTTGGGATTAAAGGGTTTCCAAAAGAGATCAGCAGAGTAGATTTTTCAGTTTTAGTGATTTTATAAGTAGGAAGAAAGAAGGAAGGGAAGGAAGCAAAGCAAGAAGGATAAAAGAATGGATTACGAACCAGATGGATTAAGAAAAAATAAAACCACAAGTTAGAGGATTCGATATTTTGATAAATGAGCACAATAGTCATAGTTTTAAAAAATTATGTATTTCTAATCTCCCAGCTTTTGAACATTTATTACGACATAATTCTCTGAGAAGAAGGAAGATTTCCAAATCACAAAGTAAGTGGCGAAACTCAGTGCTCGGACTCATCTCAGACACCTGTCAGCACACACACGTGTGATCTTACAAGTTTTCCCAAAATTGCTGTGCACATTTTAGAGTAATGTAAATTTGAACACCAAACAAACAAGGCTTTGTGCCTTAGAAAGTGAAACAAAGGCGAGAAGGCTGCAGCCCAGGACAGTGGTTAAGTGTTTTGGGTTGAGAATCAGATCACCGTTGAGTCAGACAGCTGGGTGTCAAATATCTGCTCCACCCCTACCAGCTGCATGTCTTAGGTGACCTAGGAGACTGCTCCTGGGCAGTGGGTTTAATAGTGTCTGTAGGTTGTTGGGGAGATTAAATGAGATACTGCAGGAGAAACTCTTAGCATAGCGTTTGGCACCTAATAAACACTCAATAAATGCTAACTAGCATACAAAAAAGAGCTCTTTTTGTCTAACCACCAGATGACATTTCCTTCCTTTTGAATTTGCAGATTCCACTATGAAATGATTATAAGGCTATTTGCTATCTCACAACAGAGGCCTGCTGTCTTTCTTTCTGGTTTTTTTTTTTTTTTTTAGCTTTATGAGTTTCCTGGCTATCCGAGTGCTAGGAAATACTTCGTTGGACCAATATGCCAAAGTCACTTCCCTGCTAAAAAACAAACAAACAAAACATAGTGTGCTACTCCAAAACAAAACGAAAGCTGGAGAACTGAGGCATTTCCACAGCAAAGAATAATGAGCACATCAAGAAGGTAATTTCTGCCACAGTCCAGGTGGCCTTCGACGCAGGTGACAGCAGGGGCCACGGTGGCATTAACTTCATAACAGTAGATGAGTCAGCGGGAGCTATTCAATCACTTGACAGAAGTCAATTCAGAAGGCATCATACCCCTTGCCTTAGGAAGGTCCAATCTATTATAATTTAGTCCCTGGCTTTAAAGATAATCACGTTAGGAATCAAAAAGGGGTCTAATGTTAGAGTCATGCCTTTCAAATGCAACAAATCATTATACCTGTCAAGATTTATGGACAGATGTATTTATGTTGACACTGGACCACTAATACCTTGACAAATGAGAGGCTTTGACATACCCAACAGATAAGTCCAAGTCTATTTCCCGATGCAAAAAAAGGGATGAAGTAGTGAATTATGACAAACTGGTGAAGTGGACTGATGTGGCTCTGGGGGTCTCTGCTGCCCTGGCCCCACCGTGGCTCATTGCGGCAAGACCAAACAACAGCCACACAAAGGGCAGCTCTCACCAATGAATAAAATTGGAAATCGCCGATATGAAAGTCTAATGAAGAGTAGACTCCCCATGGAGGTTACCCATGCACAGAAACGAGTCTGATTCCTTAGCCCCCAAAGGATTCATGGCCCTCTGTGAAGGAAGTGAGGAGAATCTGATTAGCAGCTAAGTATCCTAGTGTGGTGATGCCGCAGTGGCCTCAGCTTCTGACTAAGTTCATTAAGGAGGCTAATTCCTATCAGTGAATTAAAGTCAGGGCTTGATTCATACTCAAGCACCTGGAAGAAATCTGCTTTGAAAAAAGAAAAAATGTCTGTAAAGAGACAATTAGATTTATGATCTATCATCAGGAATTTGATAAACTCAAAACAGTCCAAAGGGACCATAGATGAGATTCATTAATGTAACAGGATCTGTAGCATTAATAAGAGGGAACTTTGCAGGTGGAATTTTATTTGCACCTGCTTGTTTTTGGATATTGTCCCCTGCGTCTTTGTACTTACTCATACCCCTTGCCTTAGGAAAGTCCAATCTATAATAATTTAGTTGCTAGATTAAAAGAAGGGATTTCTGTATCATAGGACAACTCAACATGAATTAGGGCTTTGCTAGGAGGAAACAAGAGACTCGAATGCAGGCAGTGAGCTTCTCCATAGGAACAGATACTGGGTTTCAGGCATTGCTTGCAGAGAGGAAGAAGTTGGCGTTACCGAGTGAGCGGTCTCCGTAAGGTAAGGCAGACAGCTTGGGGGGAAAATAAGGGCTCAGCCAGTATGTGTCCACAAATGCACACACACCTTGAATCTAGATGTGACTACGGAAAATAGAAGAATAAGAGGAGTTCTGCAGGATACAGACAGCAACCATGTCAGCACTCACTCATTCATTCAGAATATATTTACGAACACGTACTGTGCTCCTGGCACCACACTAAGCCGGGGAGACTGTGCCAGTGGAATATCTCAGGTGACTTGCCTGCTCTCGGGAGCTTACACTCAAGCTGTGGGTGGTGTGAAGGCAAGGAGATTCAGGCAATAAATAAGAGAAATGCAGAATAAGATAAATGCTATAAAGAGGGAAGAGTGGTGGAGAAGATCCATGAAGTGGTTTAAGCTTAGAAGTAATATCTGATTTCAGTTAAAAAAAAATACATCTGATTGCTCTGTGAGGGATTGAGTGAAGAGAGGTAAGAGTGAGTGCAGGGAGATTTGTTGAGACTATCTAATATTTCAGGCGTGATGATGGCAGCTTGGACCAGGTGGATGCCATGCAGATGGAGAGAAGTGGGTAGATTTGGGATTGATTTTGGAGTCAAAACAGATTGTAATTCCATAGTCAGTTTCTTCTAAGGTTTAATTTTTTTTTTCTTCCATGCACCTAAGATTTATATGGAGATTTATGAAATGGTACCTACATAGTGCTTTGAATTCCTTGGAGGAAAGCAAAGCATTATTATTATTTTCTTTACTCATATTGTGAATTTATTAACCTTTAACTCCTATATTGAGGTAGGTATTTCACTGACAGCTGGGGTCTCATTTAGCTAACCAGGTGCCCATGTTAAACAAAGGTTATATTATTATTGAAGTTATTATTAGAAAAATATAATAGCTCATATTGAATACCAATAACAAAATCTAATTTCATATAACTTCAGCTGGCAGCTTTAGTTACGGGGCATAGGTGGTTGTACTTGGTGAGTGTATTTCTGATATTCAATGTCTTCTTTTTGTACCAGCTTTAAGGGAGTTTGGAATTGTGAGTAATTCCAGACCAATTCATTCTGAATGATAGCTTTGCACAGTGATCAAAACCAAAACTTTCCCCAGAATTTTAAATTAATATCTTGAGGGAGTGAGGGTCAGCATGTTGACAAGGCAAAAGAAAAGACACCCAAATTAACGAGTCCTTTAGAAGTAATTAAACCCAGGAAATTGGGTTATAGCAGGAAGGCAATTTTGGAATAGGCTTATGATTAAATTTAAGAAAACATAATAAATGTGGTAAGAATACATATGAATATATTTTTCATAGATTGGATGTGGACAAAATCAGACCTAATATATTACCTGAGGGCATTCTAATCTTCTTCCTCAAGGCCCTCCTCCTCCAAAATCAGATTGTACCAGGCATAAAATTCATACAGTTGTGAATACTATCATTTAATAGTTGTTTAAAAAATATTAGAGCCAGCAAATAGAATAATATGGCTTAACTGAGACAACTGCATGCAGAAACTCTGGTTAATATCCATGTAAACCAGGGTAAAAAATATTCCATAATATGGACTTGGCACTGGTTGGGGACCAGTCACTGCTGTTGGTGATTATGCGCGTCAGTAAAGTGCATCCTAAGAACCCGGAAATGAGTGCTCTCTGAGAGTCAGGAAATCAATAAATAGTTGGAAGGTGGCCATTACTAACAGCATTAACCCAAATAACAAGTCAAATGGGCAGAGGAAGAGTTCTCTCCAATCGAGTGATAAGTTGTGAACTCCTGAAAGAGTATAGCATCCTTATCTTTCTCTCGACCTTGCACTCATATTCTATGTTCCTCTCCATCATGGCAGATATTACAACTACCTTAGTTGTCTACTCAATTTTCATTCTCCTTTTCTTTTTTGTTAGTAGAAACCTGATTTTTTGGGGGTGACCATGTGCCTAGGTGAAAATGCCCAGCTATCAGATTCCCTTGCAGCTAGGTTTAGCCAAGTGACACAGTTCTGGCTAAGGAGAAGTGCATGGAAATCCATTGGGTGGGCTTCCCAGAAAGATTTTTCTTTCCCAATTTAAAAAGACTGGACTGACATCATATCTTTTAAAAAACATTTTTAGCCAATTACTCTTTGTTTTCTTTCTCTTCTTTGTGCCAGAACCATGGATGTGATGTCTGGGGATGGAGCAGACATGTTAACAACATGAGGCGTCCATCATGAGGACAAAAACTCACTCACTAAGGATGGCGTAGAGGCTAGAAAGAGCCTGGGTCCCTGCTGGCATTGCTGAGCTGCAGTAACAATTCTGAATTGCCTACTTCCAGATTTCTTAAAACATTTTGAAGCCAGAGTTAGCTGAGTTCTCTGTTGGTTGTACTGTACGCTGTCTTGAACCACTTAGGCTAACATTCGGCTTTCACCTCCTTTGCAGAACAATGGTCTGTAAGTTTTTTGGGTGCAGGAACAAAACTTTCTTCATCTAAGCATTCTCTTGGTGCCTAGCTCAAGGCTGAAGACCTCCTAGGGAATACCAAAGTAATTCGAAATAGTGAAAGTGATGCAAGAAATCGAAGCCTTATTTTATACCAATGATTCTTTTTTTTTTTGAGACAAAGTCTCACTTTGCTGCCCTGGCTAGAGTGAGTGCTGTGGTGTCAGCCTAGCTCACAGCAACCTCAGACTCCTGGGCTCAAGTGATCCTACTGCCTCAGCCTCCCGAGTAGCTGAGACTACAGACATGTGCCACCATGCCCAGCTAATTTTTTCTATGTATTTTTAGCTGTCCAATTAATTTCTTTGTATTGCATTTTTGGTAGAGATGGAGTCTCGCTCTTGCTCAGGCTGGTCTCGAACTCCTGAGCTCAAATGATCCGCCCACCTCGGCCTCCCAGAGTGCTGGGATTACAGATGTGAGCCACCACGCCCGGCCTATACCAATGATTCTTAACCATGATTGCACACCAGATTCACCATGTATATAAATATGTGTAGAAATAAACATACACAACATACCTACCTGGGCTGCATCTCCAACATTCAGATTCAGAAGGTCTGAGATGGGACCCTGGCATCTGTACGTAAAAAAAATAATCTCCATAGTTGAGATTGAAATTTCTTCTTCTTACAAGTGCCAGGAAATTTGGCTTTAACTTCATGTACTATACATATCCATCCATCCTTGTCCCCCAAATTCTCCCTTCCAGAAAAGTCTGCCATTCATGGGCTCCCTGAACTTTTCTGTCATATTTGGAACCTTAATGGGAAGAATTCCTCCCCTCTTTCCCCCATTAAAGAAACATGGTTTATTGAAATATTCAGAGCTTTTTCTATTTTAGTCATTTGGGTGGAACACAAATTAGAATAAGTAAGAGTTAAGTCACAGCTAGCCAGTCTGGAGCATTTTCAATGAGAAAGTTTCAAGTATGTGCCCAGTAAGGAGTTATGACTCTCCCATCTCTTAAGTAATTAAAAAACTTCAGAGTAGTTAAATAGTGGTTGTCTCCGGAAGGGTCAGGCAGGGAGATGAGGTAGGGTTACTCTGAGGCTTCAGTACTATGGGGCTTTTTTCTAAAAGTGGGTTGGTAGGTCCATGGATAACTGTTGTCTTTATACCCTGCATATGTACTAGAAATATGCTTGTGGGTACAACAATTTTTATAATAAAAATTTAAAATGTTGAGCAATTCGGGCAATGAGCATTGTAACCTTTCTTTGATCAGAGAACACAGAAACAAACAAAAACCAAACAAAGAAAAAAGGACCTGTGTTCCATACACATCTTCCCTAACAGTGAATGATTCCGGTTTCCAGCCTCAGCAGTTCTCTTTTCTACTACCTTAGTACACAAATTTTCCTGATTAAGGAAGTCATCTATAATAAAATGCAAATCCTGGCCACATTAGAAAGCTCATTTCTAAAGTAAGTGGCATTTTATTTAGAGCAGTAAGGGTGTAATTACTTTCTGTTGACCCTCAACTTATGAAAAGGGAGGACAGGTCGTGGAAGGTTGTAGATCTATCTTGTTTTATCTCCAAACAAATTCTGTTTTTATTTTTTCTCTTGGACCCATCTTTTCAATGATCTACATTGCAAGAGAGAGATGCAAAACTGGGTAGAGTCTCACAGAGTGGGCAAACTCACAGTTGTATAATTTCAAACGCCACCTACTTCCTATCCAACCCTATGTCCTCTTCAGAATAGGAACACAAGTTGGACATTTCCATACATGTCTTTGTCTTTCTTTCCTTCTTGAAAGGAATGGAGGATGAAGCAAGACAGTGATAAGTAGCCAAGTTGTAAGGCAACGTTTGCTTCTCCCCATCAAAAGTCCATGGCTGACATTGCTAATTAATTACAAAACTCCTGCTTTTTGAACCAAACCATAAACTCAGAATCTGCAGCATACTGCCTCAGACAGTGCCTACCAATCTGTCGGAGATAACAATCTACATGGATCTAGTTACCATCGCTGGTGAAAGTTGAAGATCAGCTCCCTGAGTGAATGGGGAATAATGAACTACTCAGGCACATGCTCATACTTCTGCTTTTTGACTCTCCATTTGGGGATGTCGGCCATCTGGATGGCAGGTCTTTGAGATGCTAGAGACCACACTGAATGAGATAACTTCCTTCCAACTTCCTTAAATCACCAGAACAATAGTTCTCAAAATTAGTATGGATTAGAAACACCTGGGCCCCCACCTGTAGCTTGAGATAGATCTGAGTGGGGCTCAGATGGTTCTGACACAGGTAGTTTGCAGTACACAGTTTAGAGAACACTAGCTCTGGAATGTTCCAATTTCTCTTTGGAGGGAGAGTTTCATTTTTGGTGGCTCTGGGGGCTCATAGGGGCATGACACACATGGTACAGAGGGATCTCTTGCCTATCCCCACTGCTTCTACATATTTGGCTCAGACCCAAATGGTGACACCAGATGAAAGGTTTGTCCTAATTCTTATCAATGCTGATGTACTCACTGACTTCCCCCACAAAATGATAAATTCCTAACACATCGTATTCTCTTCAAAAATGTGTAGGGCCAGGCAAGGTGGTTCATATCTATAATTCTAGCACATTGAGAGGCCGATGGGGGAGGATTGCATGAGGCTGGGAGTTTGAGACCAGCCTGAGCAACATAGCAAGATCCCATCTCTACAAAAAAATAGAAAAAATTAGCTGGATGTGGTGGTGCACACCTGTAGTCCCAGCTACTTACTTGGGAGGCTGTATCAGGAGGATTGCTTGAGCCCAGGAGCCTGAGGTTGCAATGAGCTAGGATCATGCCACTGTACTCTAGCCTGGGCAACAGAATGAGACCCTGTCTCCAAACAAAACAAAAACAAACAAAGTGTGGAATGGATGACCCCAGGGATCCAATATCTCAGAGGCCTGCTGAGATATATCTGAGGGTCTGTGATTTCTATCACCTCTTTAAATATCTTTGTTGGAAACCCCACTCCAAAGTCAAATGTTGTTGGTTGAAATGTGCTTGGAGTGACTTGATCAGGGAGCTTTCCTGCTATGGATAATTGGGAAGAGCCCAGCTGTCAGCTACCTCGGTTCCAACCACTGACAACTTCCTTTCTTGCACACACTGTCCACTATGCATAAAAGAACAAAGCTAGCAGCAGATGTTTGCATGAGAGTTGTCCAGTTGAAAAACTGGCTTCAAGTCAAATTAAAAATAGAACTTTATACAACAGATTATACTTGTTCAATGATAGCTATTCACCTGTCTTTGCATCACCCAAGGTCAGTGTTACCAGCTGCTTTTTATGCAGGGAAAGAACTGGCTACTGTTTCTCATGATATCTTTTAAAATGTTAATGCCATAGTCTCAGCAAGTTCTCACCCCACTGAACTGGACAGGCTATCAGCTTGACATTTTTTGGATTGGGACGTAGCCATCCGTTACAACGGGGTACACCTTCTCCCCCAGGGACAAGTGCATCATTGAGATTCATGGAGAGGGTACTTCTACATAATTTGTTCAGATGAAAGATTAAAATTTGTTCAGCTTTTATCAGTTCAGCACATATTTCTTGAGATTTGCAATTTGTCAGGCTTCGTGCAAGGCCCTGCAGACACAGTGATGAAACTGCCCAAAGTGACCTGGCCTCATGGAGCTTTTATTCAAGTGCTGGAGTTCTTTCTTACCTGTGCTGTGCCACAGAGCTCTTTTGAAGTTTGGTGAAGCCCGTGAATCCCTTCTCAGAATACTATTTTTAAATATATTAAATCTATAGGGTTACAAAGTAAACTAATGATAAAATTGTTATTTAAATAATTTAAAAATTGTGGTATATGTGCTTCTTTACTAATGTACATTAAATAAATTTTTTAGCAAGTACTATCATTTAGAAATGGTGATGAGCATAAATTATATTTTAAGAAAATTAGCAATAATAATAATATGAAATATCTATGACCTATTATTGACAACGTTACGACTATTGCTAATACTACTGTGTTTTGTTGACTCCATTCATACTGGAAGGAAATGATGAATTTCAGTCTGAGGTTAGTGAAAAAATGATATAATATTTTCCCCAACTAAGTTCACAATCTACCCCATGAATATCTATCTATGCATCACTTGGGGGTTTGTCAGGCCTGGTTAAGAATTCCTGGTAGCAGAATAGGCACAGAATTTTGTAATCCTACTATACAATGTCTATATCTACACATCCATATGGAAATAAAATACACTATGTGTCCGGTTTTGTGACAGGAAGGTACAGGTGCTACTGTCATAACTGCTCCAGTCATGGGTAAGAGAAGGCTGGGACAGTTGGAATAAGTAACGGGCAGGTTAGGACACAAAAAATAAGTAAGATTAAACCAAGGGAAGAGGTATAAGGGGGGTAGGTACTGTTTTAGGCACAAGAAGCCATATTTGCAAACTCCAGGAAGCAGAAGCGAGCAAGCATAGGAGGGACGGAAGAAGTTTCCAAGGCTGGGCTATGGAGTGGAGAGGGAAGGGTTAAGAGCTGAGACTGGAGTGGCGAAGACATCAGGTCACAAGGAAGTCGGTCCATGCTAAGGAGCTGGGTCTTTGTCCCAGAATGAGTGAGAAACCATAGTTGGTTTTCCCGAAGTATGCTAATTTAGAAGATCACTTTGACTGCTGTGTGGAAAGCAGAGATCATGGGGAAAAAGAACAGAGGCAGAGAGACCATTTAGAAGCCTGCTGGGCTGATCCGGCCACCGATTTAATGCAGGCAGAGGAGGAGACGTGGCAGCGTGCAGGGACTCTGGAGCATGATGGTGCCATTTACTGGAACTGAGATTGCAGAGAGAGACGTGGGTTTGAGTTCAGGGAGAAATACTAAATTTGGTTTTGGACATGGTGAAGTCCATGTGCCTGTGAGAAATTCTAGTGGCTATAACCAGCATGCAGTTGTACATCTGCATGGAATCTGATGTATAGAAATAAAATCTGGGCTGGAGATGCAAATTAAAATAACCTTTTTTTTTTGGTCTTGTTGGATAACAAACTAAAAATTCTAAAGTTGGTGAAGAGCTGTATCAAATCACGTATTAAGTAATTATTTTTAAAAACTACCACTTAATGCTGTGTGTCAGGCCTAATATATAATTTGTGTGCATTTTCTCAGTCTTCAAAAAATTGTCTGACCTAGGTATGTTTGTGCTAACTTTGTAGACAGGAAAATGAATACTAAGAGAGGCTAGGCAATTTGCAGATTATATAGTAAGAGACAGAAACAGGCTTTAAAGCAGGTCATCTGATATAAAACCTAAGTACTATTAATATATTCCAGGGATTTCCTAACTTATTGCCCTTGTCGAGAAAAAAATCATAACACTCCATTTGCAGAAAACAGAAATTTCAGACTTTCTCTTTCTGTCTCTCTAAAAAGTCAATCAATTTCCACAAATTTTTCTTCACATTTTCCTTTGAGGGTAGGGATTATATCTAATAAAATCTTTTTATCCCTTTATTGCCTTGTGTAATATGTACTGAGCACCTATTTATTAAATGAATGGAAATGTAAGTTTCACCTGAGTTAGATTCATTAAGGAAGAATAACATACATGGAAATTTTATGAATTAGGTAGAATTATGTTAGTTGCATGAGACATAAACCTATACATCTGATTCAAAGAGTTTAAGGGGGGAAAATGAGAATTATTTCCAGAATAGTTGCAAAGTTCTCATCTTCAGGATGGCTGGATCCAGGTTTTGTTCAAATATGTCACTCGATTTGGTCTCCTTCTTTCCTTCACTGTGTTGGGTTTGTCATAAGACTGCCCCCACTAGCTCTAGGATGACATCCTCCTAGATTCATTTCCCGGAAAAAGAGCTTCTTTATTCCAGTCATTCCAGTATGACTCTTTGAATTGCATCTCTTTGGTCTGGCTGGGGTCACACACTCATGTTGAGCCAAACTCCGTGGCCAACAGGAAGGGCTGATGTCTGGCCGGGTCTGAGTCACAGGTCCACCCTTCAAGGGAGGGTTTGGGAGTTTGTGGGTGAGGATGAGGGGCCCTCCTCAAACCATAAGAACTGAGGGGAGGAGATGGGTGGGTTCTCCATCCCCACCCCAAATCCATCCTCTGCTAATGGTAAAGGGAGGAATGTGAGCTGGGCAGGCAAAAACAACAGATGTCCATTACATTTGGCCTCAGCAAAATAAGATTCTGGTTTGTCACAAAGAATGCAGTTTTCATATAAATATCTTTGTGTCTGGAGATAAGAATATTTCCACAACAGTAAGTTCTATAGTTAACTATTCAATCGCCAGGTGTTATTTTACAAGAGTTGGTTTGTGATTTTAATTGGAATTGAATAATCTCACCAAGACACACAATTTTAAGGGTACCTAACTTCACAAAATGAAAACAACTATTAGTAATATCATCTGGCTTACTGTCAGGAATTTCTAAAGCTATATACTCTGTGTTTAAAAAAAAATCATCTCTGACACCAGTGTAAGTTCTGTGCACAGAATAAATGACTTAGAGTTGAATAAGAAAACTAGCCCTCATTATCTAAAATCTATTTGGTTCTTGAATTTGGGTAGTGTGAGTTATCATGGTGAGGGATACCTGTATTGGTTTTAGACTAATAATTCTTTATACTTCGATAGGAAAACTTTAACTTTTTTGTGTGTGTATCCTCATAAACACCAATGACATACACAATTATGTAAATGTAACATTTAACAAAATAAGAACAAAATTCTATCTGTTAAAGATGAACTATAGCATTCTCAAGATGTCTGACAGCGTTAGTTTTGTCTATAAGTAAAGTAGAAGCAAAGGAAAAAATAACTAGCTACCTAATGGTGACCGTTAGACAAATACGTTGTCATCATTAGCACCGTGTGTCTGTGGTGCCAATATTGGGACACTCCCAGATGATATATGTCTAGACATTTCTTAAAGAATAACTTCATCTCACAACAAAACAGAACAAAATTAGATTGGGGCTTTTCTTTAGTTTTGCTTTTCTCCCTCTCCCTTTTTTGTTTTTGGCACCCAGAGAGAAATTAATTAAGGAAGGAACAACAGGAAATTGTCCCAGGAAACTGATGAACAAGAATATTTCAAGACCAAGGAGGTTAAAGTAGAATGTAATTAATACTCCTTGAATACCTACTATGTGCATGGCATTTTGCAATTAAAAAACTTTTTTCATTTTGAAATAATTTTAGAGTTACAACGAAAGAGTTGCAAAGATAGTCTAGAGTTCCTGTATGTTCTTCATACAGCTTCTCCTTATGTTAACATTTTACATAACCATAGAATGTTTATTAAAATTAAGATATGGACTTTGGAACAATACCACTAACAAAAGTACAGACTTCATTTAGATTGCATCAATTTTTTTTCACTGGTGTCTTTTTCCCCCCTCCCCTGGTCCAGGATCCAATAAAAGATCCCACATTGCATTTGGTACAATTATTTTTAATATATACATTTATGTTTCTTAGCCTACATGTCCTTCACACAAATCAAACAACAATTACTGAGAAGTAATTAAGATTCTCAGTGGCAGAATCTCTGACATCAAATGCTGTAATTTCCTTATCCCTACCCTTTACTTATGAATTCATATATTTAAAAATTATATTGGGAAGAGTTTTGCCTAAATATCTTTACCAATTAAAGCATTTTACATTCATACTTTTGAAAATTTCTCCTTTAATGAGTGCAATGTAGCTAGTTTCCCAGCCTGTGTAGATCCAAAACTAGTCAGTCAAGATGTTCAATGTAATACTACAAGGAAACTACTAGTATTTGATTAACTCAAAAGATAGATATATCCCTGTAAGATTCTGAACAAATAAACAAACAAGAAGTGGTCAAGCAGATCTTGGGGTCATTTGTAGCCTCACATCTATTTGCATCTTTTTGATGTACTTTAATTTTCTTTCCGGGGATTAGCTCTTCCCCTTTGCAAATATTCTTGGTGGGATGACATTTCCTTTTATGGATTTCACACTGCAGAAGGTGAGGGATCACATTCTTCTTCCTCTAACTCAAGAGAGTCCAGGAGTAGGTACAAGACCTAAGCTCAACTGGTAATAAACCGTTTCCCAGAATTTGGGGTCCTCAGCAGATAGATACTATGAGAATGGAAAGACCAGCCGATGTCCGCAGCCAGCTCGCCAGACCACTCCTGCTGTTAATCTCTGGTTCCTACTGCCCAGTCCTCTCTTCCTGCCCATTTCCAAGCCAGGTTTTCAAGCATCCCATCAATTCTGTGAGTCTTCAACTTCCTTCTGATGAATTCCCTTCTACTAGATTAGTAGAATCAGTTTCTGTTGCTTGCCACCATATGCTGTAAGTAAAAAAGAAATACACGGTAACTTCCCTAAGCATTACTAACTCCTTACATGTTTACAATCCTTTGGAGGGCTTCGAAACACTTCCTTACTCAATCTTTCATTTTCTATTTAAAAGTCTGAACATTAGCTTCTAGCTTTGAGGGCCTGGAACCAGTACTGCCCACTTGGTCATGTTCATCACACTTAGTTTTTGCTGACTTCTCCCCTAGATGATACTCTCCATGCAGGAAGGGCCTTGGCCGGCAGAATCTCACACTGTGTTGGACACACGGCAGGCATTCAAGAGGCGGAACAGAGAGAGATACATGATTATGGAAAACTTTTCTTCCAGTGTCTTAGTCTGTAACAAAATACCATCTACTAGATGGCTTACAGACAACCAGCATTTATTTCTCACAGTTCTGGAGGCTGAGAAGTCCAACATCAAGGCACTAACAGATTTGGTTTTTGGTGAGAGCCTGTTTTCAGTTCACAAATCTCTGTCTTCTCATTGTGTCCTCACATGGGGGGCAGGGGTGAGTGATCTCTCTTGGTCTCTTTAACAAGGGCACTAATCCCATTTATAAGGACTCCACCCTCATGACCCAATCACCTTCCAAAGACTTTATCTCCTAAAACTATCACCTTGGGGGTTAGGATTTCAGCATATAAATTTGCTGGCGGGGGACACAAACATTCACTCTGTAGTATCTAATAAATACACATCCTTCCCCAACCATTTAGCAGAAATCACATTTTTTTTTTTTTACCTTTGTTATAGCTATTTTAACTTCTGGTGAAGAGCCCACATTGTGTTCAACCCCACATTAGCAAAAGCAGATGCTATTTTACCAAATATTGAAGAAGATCCCTTTCAAGGTGTCGGAAACATTGTCATCATATTGTTGTCATGTACATTGGAAAGTGTTTACCAACACTGACTTCACCAAATTAACCCATACTATTATTTGGCCTAGGATGCTTTAGAGAGAAACCATTTCCATATGCTATGCTGAATCTCATGATAGATCATTACGACTCTTGGGGGAGATGCTATTTTTCTTTAGAGTTGAAATGTATTTCAGAATCATGGCTTAAATAAATGAGGGGGAAATTACAGCCAACCAAAGACACAACAACACAGTGTTTAGCAAACGAGGGTGATGTTTACAGCAGGACTGAATGTGACAGCTTTCAAAGCATTATGTATATTTCTAGGCATGTTCATGTATAGGTCTGACAGCATGTCAGTTATAATTTTTGTAATAATGTGGATATAATTTATTAGAATTCAAACATAGGATAAACTGAGCACATGCTTTGGCCCAAAGTACTAATTTGTCTTTTGCTGACAGTTTTGTATGTGTTTTAAGCAGAAATAAAGACATAATTGAATAAATGTTTTCCTCTCGCTAACCATGCCCTCGCAGGGTTAATAGCAAGCAAATGGAAGAGTGTGGAATCCTTGCGAAGGTAACCACAAATAAGACAACCATGGAAGAGAGGTGGGTTTTAGCTTTCCCGGTTGCCTGCTGCAGAGGTTCGCCCATGTGTGATTGATTGCACTGGTGAGTAATACCAGTTGGCAGACATTAGTAACACTTTGTCTTACTTTTGGTACAGTTGTTAGCTTTTCTATGTTTAGCATGTTTTCATATTTTAATAAGAATTCTGAGGCTGTGTATATATATATTCTGCATTAGCCTGAAACTTGACACTTTTGATTCTGGGGTAATTTATAGCTTCATCTGTATTTGACATAACTACAAGATGCTTTCAACATATGGAATTATGCTTGTAAAATTTAACCTTATTACATTCCTTTTCCTGCCCCTGTGCTTTTTTTAATACACATTTACTTTGCATTTTAAACATTTTGATTATATATTGTTACTGGGGTTGGCATGCTTTTTTGCAGGAGGCATGGAGGATGGGAAAAAACCAGGGGGGATACGTGGAGTTGTTTTTTGTTTTTTTGACAATTGACCAGGAGGCTCCATTTCATTTTTGAGCTGAGATGGATGAGGTACCAGCCTGAAATCCTTTGTGATTTCGCCAACAACATGAGTACCAGGAATGTTTTTACCCCTGCGCTGAAGTATCCGATGAGGTGTTGGAAACATGCGGGCCCTTCCAGTATTTTGCGTGGTGCACTTGCTCCCTTCTGGGAGTTGGAACACGTCCACCAGGCAAACCATGTGAAAGGCATGAGCCTCCGACAATGGTGTGATGGAAATTTAAATAGCCAAGGATCTGCGCCAAGTTTGCGGAGTATTGTTTTAGGCTGACTTTAGCTCAAGCCAATGAGTGGCTTGGCTTTCATACTTCAAGGCAGAAGTTGCAAAAGGCTTAGGCTTGCCTTTAAAGTCCTAGGAGTTTCTAGATACTCAGCAGAGCATCCCCATCTTCATTAGAAGATAGTTCTAAGGACTGGATTGACCTAGGAAATGGCAAAAATTACCTGCCCCCAACCCCCTCAGGAAAGAAGTCTCTGAACGGTTTTAATTTATAATGACAAGCTACAGCTACAATTGAATGGATGATAACCCATTCTGTATTTGCTTATTTCCATTTATTGCAACACAGAAGTGCATTTTAAATGCTTTATTATGTTCTTTCTATGGAGTTTAGTTCACACTGCCTCAGGCCCATGAGTAGAGGAAACTTAGAGGTTTTTCTTAAACAAAAGAGAGGAAAGCTTGCTCCTGAAGCAGGTTTCCCAAGGTCATGGCCACTTCTAATTACAATTCTAATGAAACATAAGGAGATCTTCCCAGGAGATCATTACTTGGTAATTTTTCAACAATAGCTATAACATCTACTTCCCTATTTGGAAAATACAGAAAAATGGCCCATCAGTGTCCCTACCATGGATTTCATTTTCATACTCTGTATTTCTGAATCCCTGATTAGTTCTCTGACAAGCTGCACATTTATATACAGTATGAAATATGAGCAGTATCTGTGCCTTGGTCTTAATTTAAAATTTGCATTATACAGTATTTATGTGGACCTTCTCTGCAACCTTTCAAGTACTCAAACAAATGATTCTCCATTAAAAGAGTTTATCTTGAAATATCTGTCTGAGCATTGTAAATAGCACGTTATGGATCACGCGTTTATTTAGACAAGTGAAATACAACATCAAAAGCTATCGCTGAAAAACTAGGCCAATATGGGCATTAAAAATATAGCTTCATATATCTTGGGCAAGAAAGTTCTCCGGATCCCACGTGCGATGATGGGGAATATTTAGACTCTCTAGCAAAGATTACATGTTTCTTGATTCATCTCACAGCGCAAGTCTACTTCATTTGCAAAGTGATAACCTATTACCATAACTAAACCGCCTATTGCATGGAGGCTCAGAAATAAAATAAAAAGATTAGCCAGTTATCTTATTTACATATATTGAATTGCAGTAATACAGCCCGATCTCTGCCTCTCATTTGATTCTAATTAAAGCGTAGCAGAGAAACTGCAATCCACACAAGAGCTTATTTTAATAGTCAGAGCTGGCAAAGTCCCAATATCACAATGTAGCAATTAACAGCACGGCTGTATTTGCTATTCATGGTTTGATGTAAAAACTTGTTTATTAAGATGGGCTGGAGGCGCTGGTGTGCAATAGACCTGCATGTAATTAGATTCCAATTATTTGTCTGTTTCTGATATTGTAAACTGGCACTTAGCACATCAGTTAAATTGACACACGGCGCTGCATGGTTTACTCGGTAATTAAAACATGTTCTGTTAATTAGATGATGACCACTTTATTTCAGGGCTCTTGTGTTTGGGTTTTCTAGTGTGCTCTGTTTGTATCGTGAGCCACCAGACGCTCCTCTAATGAGTCCTTGTTTTGTTTCAATTACCACCTGCTGTTCAAAAGCAAAGCTTGTTTTAACTAAACAAAATTAATGCTTGTCTCTTCCTTTGTAAGAACTTAAACGTTAGACAAATTAATACGCTTATTATCGAAGTGCTAAGCTCTGGTTTTAAAGACTGCTAAGGCAATTAGAAGAAAGTTATAAAATGTTGTAGAGTGCGGCATAAATATTGTTTAGCGTATTAAGAGGCATTACAAACAATGAAATGTTTGCTGGAGTTGAAAGGGAGCATGGGGACTTAGCCTGCCCGCCCCTAAATTAAATTAGCTCTTGTAATTTACAAAAGGATCCAGAAACTTAAGATGCAGGGGACTCTCTAGAAGAAGGGATTGCTTGAAGTTGGACATGAAAGTGTGTGGCGTGGCCGTAAATAAACCTGTGGGTGATATTGAGCCACACTGGATGGTTTCCAAAACTACGTCTTTGCCGTGTGCTCTCTTACATGATATATGTTGTTTCCATGCTAAAGAAGCAATAGCAGCTGTTTCTTAAAACTTTTAACCACAAACTCTAGCAGGAAAGCCACTTTGCCCTTTGCAAGGTTTAGGGAGTTGCTTATTCTATAGCCACCTCCATGTCAGTGATTCTGCCCTGGAACCACCTGAGCACGTTTCATCTTTACATTTCCACAGACGTTCCCATCCCAGCACTCCTCGTTGCCCACCACGACATTGTGGCCACTCCTCCTGTCCGGAGTTAAGAATTGTGATCACGAAGGTGTAGGGAGCAAAGGATGACTACTTATTTCCCAGAATACTTTGCTCTCTGCATTTGGAGAATTCCTTCATGAGGCTAAGAAAGTGACGTCAGGCAAGTTAGCCACTGGAATATGTCTAAGAAGCTACTATAAATAGAGTCAGGCATTTTAGAATGGCACAAAACGCTTCTAGTACATTCCCTTCCATGGGTGCTAAACCAGCCAAGTCAACAGCTGGGGAGCTGTCTTACATGAGATACCCCTATGCAAGATAACTTTAAGGTTGTTTAGAGGTCCTCTTTTGTAAGTTTCAATTCAGAATTACTCAGGGTTCATTTCAAGATGTATTAGAGTTGACATCTGGCATCTTCAGAAGAATACACTAACAAATCTGGACTGGCACATAAACAACGTAAAGGTTTTGGAAAAGTATTTTAACAAGGCAAATCATGTTCTCCTGAAGTGATAATTGGCTTTATTCCTACAGGTTTTTCTTGTAGAATTTGAAATATCATTCACTCCAGAAGTTCAACAACAATGATATCACAAGACAAAATGTAAATTTCAGTTTGTGGACTTTGGCTCCCAAGACCACAGCCCTATCAATGCAGATAATATACTTGTGTATAAAAGTGAAATACCACACTTCCTTCTGGAACTTTAATTGAAAACAAAATTCACAGTAGCCGATTTCTATACCTTAGGGTACATTTCCAGAGCAATGGACGGCAAGTGAGCTGCAAGACTTCTATTGATATTAATGGCAGTCGTGGAGCTAAATCACTGAGCGCCACTTGGCAAACTTATTCCTTAACGCTGCAGTTGCCTTAAATTAATATTTTACAAAGACCTAAAGTAATTAGACTGTGTCTTACTAAATGCCCCATTTACTCATTAGATATTTCAAAATGCATCTTTTGCTGCAGGCCCGTTGGGGCATATTAACTACTCTAAAATATATAAATGACTTCAGTGGGACCCTTTTAAAAATGCTGGTGCAAGGGAAGGCCACAGGCTCCTCACTGGTGACCAATTAACATTGGCCCATTAAGGTACACACTGTTGGTACTCAAGGGACATGACTTGATTACAGATACCCAGATCCGGGAAGCAGTGAGTTATTTTTCAACCACATCTCATATATAAATTTTAAATGAAAAACCTTAATGTATATCCTTGTGGTAGATATTTGCTGTTTTTGGCCTCTTAGGGCCTATTATTCTTTATCTTATTTTCTATTTGGGTTCTTATGTTTGCTCATTTACTCTGGGGGAAGCTGAGTCCCCTCCCAGCTCTGGAAGGCCAAGTTGAGTTCACTCTTTTTGGCTACGGTGATTGGTTCAAAGCTTGGGCATCTTAACCAAGATGGTCCAATGCAACATGCCAAGGATATTTATTCAATAGTTAAAGGAAGAGACGTCTTCTTTTCTGTTGGGTGAGGGGTGAGAGGGGAAAAACCCCAAGAATTGCTAGCACACATTTTTGATTTCATCTTTTGAGCAATAAGCTAACCCAGAGAAAGCAGAGGATCTTGGTCAAATCATCTGTGACCTGCATCAAGTCACATCTGAAGTTAGTTTGTTGCATCTATGTATGTATAATATACTAGATATAATTTTCCCCACACCTGAGGTCACACCAAAGAGTCTGCAGCAAGAAACAAAAACTTACGGTCCGCGTTGCCTCTGATGGAGTGTACAGAATCAACTTCCAATGCACTTAGAAAAGGGGCTTGGCCCAAGGTTTTGTACTCAGAGAACAACACCAGAATAAGACTCAACCTAGCTGTAATGCCATAGACATGGAGATCGAGGCTATTACATCGTCCTCCCATCTTCTCTTAGATGTTCATCAACGACTATTCATCTGATACAGATGAGAATAAATCCCTGCTGCTCAATGATGACATAACCAGAAAACACAAAGCAGAGCAAAATTAAACTACTTACGTATACTTTAGAATTTTGCATATTTACTGTGTTAAAGTGATGAAAAGCATGGGCTCTGGAGCCAGATTATGAATTCAAATGCTGGCTTTCTAGCTGTGTAACCTTGGTTATATGAATGTACATTTCTGTAATTTAGTTCATCATCTAAAAAGTAATAGGTTGAATTATATGAAATGGCTTGACATTCATCTAGATCTAGAAAAAGAGCCATTTTGTATGGTTCAAATAGATATATATGTGTATTAGTTTCCTACAGATGCTGTAACAAAGTACTACAAACTGGGTGGCTTAAAATAGCAATTCAGTTTCTCACAGTTCTGGAGACTAGAAGTGCCCAAATCAAAGTGTCCACAGGCCATTATCCCTCTGAAAGCTCTAGGGAAGAACACCTCCTTGCCTCTTCCTAGTTTCTGGGGTTGCCGGAAATCCTTGATGTTGTTGGTCTGTAGCTGCATCATTACAATCTCTGCTTCATCTTCACCTAGCATTCCCTGTGTGTGTGTTCATGGTCTGTGTCTACCTTTATAAGCACCTCAGTCACTGGATTTAAGACCCACCCTAATCCAGCATGACCTGGTCTTAATTTGATTACATCTGTAAAAACCCTAATTCCAAATAAGGTCGCATGTCTAGGTCTCAGGGATTAGCACATGAATATATGTTTTTGGTATCTTACTCTTATAGAAGCTTTCAATTCACCTAGAATATACTTATCCTCTTACCTGAACATTTGTTCTAATCGTAGGTAAAGCTATTTATTCCATCAGTTGTGTTTATAAAAGAGGTTCTCCACATCACTATAATGAAATTTCCCATTTTTAGTTTATTTATCTCTCTCTCTCTGTACCACTATACCAGAATTTCCCAAAGTATGTGCCGGAGAATGGTTGCTCTAGAAAAAATCTCCTAAAAAAAGTGGTTAATTAAAAAAAAACAACTATGAAATGTATCTATTATATTACCCTGTAGGAATTTTGCAATGTATATGCTAAAGGCTCTAGGAAGTTCTCCAGAAAGGAAACCTGTGTAACTTGCTCTAATCTAACATTTTACTCTTTTATCAGAGTGTAGTTCTTTTGTGTTATATTTATATTGGTTGGGGTTTGTTGAGCTTCTTGGACCTATGGGTTGAAGTTCTTAATACATTTGGAAAAAATTCAACATAATTGCTTGAAATGTTTTTCTGCTTCATTCTCTATTTTCTTATAGGACTCCAATTATACAATTAGACCTTTTGGAATTATGTCACAACTTATTGATGTTCTTTGCATATATTCAAGTTTTTCAACTCCCCCTACCTCCAGCTTCATTTCAAATACCTTTTTATTGACCTGTCTTTATTAATTCTTTATTCTTTGTAACCAATCTGTAGATAAGTCCCTCCCATGGATTTTAAAAATAACAGATATAATATTTTTGGCACTAGAATTTCCATTTGGTTCTCTGAAAAGTTTCTATTTCTTGCCTAAAATACCCCCATTGTATCTTTCCTTTTCTATGAAATATTTGATATATTTATAATAGTTATTTAAAAGCTTTGTCTGCTAATTTCAATAACTGGGTCATCCATCGATCTGCTTCTATTGGCTATGTTTTCTTTTGATTATATGTCACATTTTCTTCCTTCTCATATTTCATAATTTTTATTTCTTACTTGACTATATAAAATGTGAAGAGTCTGAAAGATTAGAGATTCTGAGAACAAAGTTGTGGCTTTCTCCTTCCCTCCTTGTGGAGAATGAAAACAGAATGGTCTATTCCCCTAACCAAGTGAGGGAGCTTCCATACAGTCTCTTGAAGAGATAGTGGGTATTTGCAGGAAGGAAGACTGGGATTCCACTTTCTAATTGGACACTTGCTTGCATACCACCCTTGCTGATCTATCTTTGTGCCCTTTTGAATGTGAGGAAATGAACTTGAGAGAGAGAACTAGGTGAAGACAGGGCAACAGTGAACCATCCTCTGTTGCATTATTTGATGCAACTAGTACACACCAGTTTTGTGTGAGTCAGTTGGACCAGGCTTACATTGTTTTGCCAGCTCTTTACTTTAGAGGGCTACCTGCTAAAAAGCTTTGGGTGGAGACTGTGGTATCAAAAGAACTTAAACCACATTGGGGAACTCTGTGTGAGGAGGATACCTGCAAAGATTTCTGGAGACCTCAGACAGGAGCTCCAGTGAATCATCAAAGCATAGGAAAGGAAACATGGATAGGGCACACCTGAAAGTAATTGTTATACCACTTCATGACTGTACCACCCCACTAGGGTTCAGGATGCTTACTGTACTGGTTACACTAAAGTTTCTGTCTCCTATGATGAACTATAAGCCAGGGCTTGTGTCTGTCTTGCCTTCTACGTCATTCTAGCCTAGCACATAATAGGTGCTTAGCATGTTTAATAAATATATTTTGAATAAATAAGCAAATGAATCACACTGTCTCCACTTCTCCCTATACTTCACTCTACTTTTTTTTTTCCTACTTTTTATTTTCTTCCTAGAACTCATCAAATCTGACACATTATGTATTTACTTATGCATTTGGTTACTTTCTATCTTCCCCATAGAAGGTAAGCACTATAAATGAGAGAGGGATACTTTGTTTTGTTTACCGTGTGTCCTCAGGGCCTAGTACGCTGACTAGCACCTAGTATGTGCTCAATGAACATTTTTTGAATGAATGCTTTTGCTATATGCCACCCGAAAAACACAGAATACAAGAATGGCAGGGAGCGTAGCAAGAAACTAAAAAGATACAGTCATGGAAAACATGACGTGCATTTTGGTAGCACACATAAAATTGAGGCAGAGGAGAATTTTTGTGCCAAAGTAATTTTTGAAAACAAATTGTGAACCTACTCCAAAGGATCTTTCTTTAAAAAAAAAAATCCGGTAAGTTTTAAGATGTATCTCTAAACAGGTAACTTCACACAAATCTTTTTAAAAGTTGTAACATTTTAATAATTCATTGTATGTCAAGTATAAAGGAAGACATAATTCCTGATTGGTAGGATTATGATCGAAGGAATTAGCTGAACACAAAATATTTTACAAACCAGTTGAAAAGACATTTAAGTACTAACTAAAATGAGGCTTCATCTAGCAATTATTGAATCTGCTTAAGCAGATATAGTAAATATTAGCTTTGGAGAGATGGATTTCTTTTTTTTTAAGAAAATGTTTAATATACAAGTGAAACAACATTATATTGAAACTAGACAATTGTTTAATCTAATAATATAATTGTGATATATATTGGCTCAGAATATTTTTTGACTTATAGCCCTTCTCCATCTTGTTCCTAAGAGGGACACTGAGGCACAACCTAGGTGAGAAATTGTGCCTTTGGTATCTCGTGACTGTCAGTTTGATTTGGTTTTAGGGTGTTTGTAAACAGGGCTGTCACTGGCCTCTATCAGGGTCGCTGTCAGTTACTACATGGACGATGAAGCCAGTCTATGAATGTCTGTTTGCTGGAGAGAAAAAACAGAGGCATTAGACTCTTGCCTTATGACCCTGAGCTTTATGTAACAAATATCTTTCCCATCCACGTAAGAACAGACAGTCAGCAGAGTTCATGATCTAGCTCTCCTTCCTTTTATTCTTGTCTAATTAAGCTGCAGCCAACCTGAACATACTGACCTTCTTCCCTGCTAGTCAAAACGAGGGATCAGGCAGGAGCACGAGTCACAATACCACATTCCTTTTAGTCAAAGATAGTGGGTAGGTGAGAGAACCTTCTTTGAGATTTTGCTTGCTATTCCTTAGATGCCTAGTGGTAAGCCTTAAGGTAATCCTGGGGCTTCAGGAACACCTACTTTAATAACCACGCTTCCTAAAAACATGTGCTCTGACGTCAACAAGGTGTTGTCTCACCACGCAGGAAATTAACCAGAAAAAGAATCTGCAAGTGGCAATTTCTACAGTAATAGATTTTGATGAATATTTTTTCAAAATGTTCTGCTGATGCTTGACATCGTAATGAATCATGCCAGATTACATCAATCATGTTGTGTCACTTAAAAAAAAAACAACCCCCAAACCACAATGTGGCTGTTAAAGATGGAGTTGTAATGGGCCATAGTTAGGAGGTATCTATTTTTAAAAAGAAAAAAAAAATACTGCAAATACTTAATACTTTGTGCCCAATTAGCAAATTAAGAATGGCTTTTAAATTTTCTCTGAAAGACAGACATTAGAGAACAGTCTCATATTTAATTATCTAGCATGAGATATGTACTAAGGAGAAAGATTCATCTAGAAACAAAAATTTTAAACCACATATTGGTTGAAGAGGGTGTAGGCAATCCTCACATCCTTCTTAGAGAGAATGTGTTGTTGACCCAATCTAGCCTACAAAGACTGCTTAGAGTGTAGTATGACAGAAACTGCTTTATCTGCCTTCATTTATTCAGACCCAATTCCAAATATTAGTAATTTTTGTTACTTTTTTCTGTTTTCCACCCCTGCCTTTTCACATGCAGAGTCTCAAACTGAAAATCTGTTGGAAAAATTGTGCTGAAATTCTAGTGCAAGGAAATGAATGCGATGGATAAACAATCTGATTAAGTTTGACATGACTGCTCAACTCTGTATTGCAACTATGTTTCTTAATATCTTTGGGGACATGAATATCTCCATTGGTATTTTCTTATTTCCAAAATTTGTAGTTAGGTGAAAACTTCTGGAAATTTATTGTAATTCTTTTTCTATGTTTTCACAACTCTAGGCTAATGTATCGAATTCTTGGAATTTAAACACAGTTGCAACCATCCTGATATATGCAGGAAGGAGAATGGGAGGAAAGAACAGCAATGGGTGTATGATAGTTAACAAACAAAGAAGGGAGTCTGCATACATACTGAGGGAGTATCGTAGAGCACTGGGGATGATTGTGGAATCTGCAGTCGGTTTGCCTGGAGTTCAAATCCTCACACTAATTACTACTTGTAGAAATTTAATGAACTATTATCTCTCTCAGAGTCTCTGTTTTTCATGTGCAAAATGGGAAAAATAACAGTGCCTTCCAGCCAGAGTTACTGTGAGGAGAAAATGACATTGTGCACATAAGACATTTGCACAGACGCCTCACTCTCAGCAATTACATACCAACTATATTATATACCCTGTTTGAGAAAACAATAGTTTACTGTAGTTTTTGCAACCCACTTTAAGTTTTCAAGATTTAATAATATAACTAAATATTTTTTCCTAACCTTTCTTAAGATTAAAAAAATCAACCCGTCTTAATCAGAGACGTATTTATTAATATTCTCATTCAGGACTTGTAGAAATATAAGCAGAGGCAACATAGTTGGCCTGCAAGTCATAGTTAAGAAAATACTTGATTCTTTATACTTCTTTCTTTAACCACTAGAAAATATTTACTCTGTGAAAGAATTTGCCCTTGTTATTGGATCTCTTGCAGCTTTGACCCTTGGGCATTGGCCGGTACATGATTGGATCTTCATCAAATGACTGGGATAAATTCTGGCTTGAAATTGAAAGTTGGACAGACCAGAAATCCTTCACGGTGAATTGTGGCTTGGGGCCCTTGTGAAACTTCTCAAAGAACATCATGAACAATTTACCACCCGCTCTCACTTGCCTGCTTCATGAAAATTGGTGGTGTGCTGAGTGGGTAGAGGCTTCTGATTTACAAAGAGCTGCTTCCACTACCCAAGTTTTGTAACATGTGAGAGCAAGTCACATGGGAAGAAAAGAGAACGTGAACTGCTTTGATGACTGTTGGCCATCGCCAAGGAAACTGCTCCCTTGGTAACCGTGGTCAGTACATCTGTCTAGTTGCATTTCTAAGACTCACATAGTTACTACCATGGAGAATGTATTTTAAAACACAAACACACAGAAAAAACAATTAAAACACAAATAAAAAATAATGGAGTTGATAAGGAATTCTTTGCTTTTATGGCAAAGTTGTTAGGATAGGTTACGGTGTTCGACAGAACATGTTTAGGGTGTTACCTCATAAATGGAAACCAAAATGTCCCCGATTTAAGCCAGCCCATAAAACAAAACAAATCTAAACCAGATAATCATTGGGTTTATTAATCACCATACACATGGATTTTAAGACTTCACGAAAGTATTTGTAGGGAGCTTATTTCAAACATTGAGCATTCCCAAGTAAGTTAAGCTAAAGTTGCATAACTTTATCTGTCTTAAAGAGAGAGATGGGTGAAAGTGAGAGAGAGAAAGTTAAAAGCCAGTTTGGGGAGAGGGTAGAGTGTTAATATCTAGCAAAAATTAAGAAAATCAACTCTGATGTAAAAATCGAAGATGGCAGAAAAACATTATTCTGTTTAAGAACATCTGATTTATTCATAGCTCTTCAGGAATATAATAACACAGTACCTGAGGAATGCCTCTTTTGAACTGCATTTAATTTGAGAGGCTAGAGAGAGTTAAAATTTGAACTTAAAAAGTTTGAGTAAAGCTAGAACCATGAAGATTTTAATATACATTGCACACATGAATTTCATGGAAAGTTTGTTGTTTCTATAAAAATAATGTGAATTACAATGAACACAGTGAATAAGAAATTTGTCGTAATCATAATTTGAAGAGTTTAAATGCCAAGAAGAAAGGATTGTCCTTTACAACTAAATATCTCTATTAATAAAAAAGGCTAAATAAAAAAAGAAAAGATAAGTGATGACAGTTATATTTTATATTATGAAAACAGCTGATAAATTAGAGAATTCAGATGAACCATTTGGTTATGTTTTCAGATGCACCTTAAACAATACACAGTATTTAACAAATTCTCAATGTACTTTTTTCACATCTTAATACTGCTGCCGACCGGGCCGTGGTTGTGACAGCGTTATTATCACTTGTGCTTACAAAAACTTACTGCATAAGTGAGTGTCAGCAGTTTGGAGGAAGGTCTTGGAGATAACAGTGGAGCATTCTTTTAAGCATTCTTTTAAGAACATCATAATGTTCACGATGGCACAGGAGATAAGAGTGTATTAAAAAACATAAACATCAACAACTGCATCACAAATGAATTCAGAAGGGTTGGATTATAAATATGCAGAAGTTTTAGGAATATTTTAACAAATTTATTTTACTTATGTTTTACTCTTTATGTTTGCACAAGTGTGAAATATGATAAAAAATATGTGTCTAAGTCTAAAACTGTTCTTTTGGTAAGTATAGAATAAAAATTCTAGGTGATAAGAAAGCATTACGTTATAGTTTAAGCAGCACTGTTTTTTCTTTCTTAGTGGTAAATAAGAAATGGTGTGCCTTTCAGCTGACGGTATCTTAAGAGTCAGCAAAATATGGGACTTAGTTGAGATGTCACCTTTCATCATCTAAGAAGGGAGATGAGAGAGACAGATAGAAGTACTGACCACGAAGGACACTACCACCGTCCTCTCCTCCCCCACGAATGGAAGAAAGCAATAATAAAAGGTATTCAATGAGTTGCTAACTAGTAAAGATAAAAGCGCAAAGTTGGTATGCATGCCCTGATGAAACAAATGATTCAATTAATTTTATAGAAAACCACCTATTTAATCTTGGTCTTCCTCTGTCACTGAATCTGAAATCCAATTTGATGTCTGCTTTGTACATTGAAGAGCAACAATAGGTCCATGCTACATATTTCCTCAAAGGAACAACTTAAATTAAAAGAGAAAACCTTTCCCAAATATTAAGGTTGATATAGATGCCTTAGGTAGAGTAACACTGAACTTGGCAGCTCTATAGAGCAAGTTGATTTTTTCTCACATACATTATTCTTCAAGAATCTCTTCAATGTCAAGCCTAAAATGGTGTCTTTACAATACTGCCAATCGGTTATTGTACATGTGCTCTTTCAACTGATTTATCTACCAGGCTCTTTCTGTATCTGTCAATTGAAAAGTCAATCCTGCATACGTTTTATTTTCCTGATCTGGTTCACAGAATCTCAGGGAAACATTCAGGGAGAGGATCCTGCTTCCATAGTTACATCACTCTTCTGAGATTCCATTGCAATTCAGCAACAGATAATACCAATTCCAACTTTACAGTGTAACTTCCATTTTGTGGAAAGCTATTTTCATTTTGGCACATTAACTAGTACAATATGAAAATGAAAAATCCTAAAGTGAATATGAAAATCTGTATACCCTCCAGCTGATTCTTCAAAGTTCATTTTCAAAATGTACTTGTTTTGTGATTCTCTGCAGTAGGAAAACTGTATTTACCAAACCATGTAGCACATTCCTAGACAGACACAATACCACTAAATCAGTCCATTTAATGTTGGCACTTTCCTTACTTGAGAGTTTGGTTTTGAGTAGTTCTCCTTTCCTCCAGGATAATATAATTTTTAGAGTATCCAGTAACTGCTAGCAAATTTTAAGTCATTTTACCTAATTGCAGCAGAAAAGAAATGATGTGTAGCACTAGGAAGGCCACATTTCCCAGCCTGCCTTACAATCGGGTGGGATCGCGTAAGTATATTTTGGTCAATAAAATGTGGATAAAAGTGATACATCCACTTTCAGACCTCACCCTTTGCTTTCTTTGCTTGTTGGATGACAGATGCCAAGAATCTTGGGAAGATTCTGAGATTTAAGGGGGTCATTAGCATAGAAGGAAGGAGCCCGTGTCCATGCATGACTTTGCGGAGCAGATAAATCTCACATTTCCAACCCATATTTGACTGAGCCTAGTAGACTGAAACATCAATCTCTCTTGTGTTAAACTGCTGATATGCTGGGACTGTGTGTTTCAGCAACTGGGGTTACTTAACCTGATTAGTAATGATAGCATAATGGTTAGAGAAGTCCCCAACCATACTCCTTAGGCATTCCACCAGATGTCATATACTATAGATATATGGCCTTTGTAACATAGAAAAACATAATTGAAATGTATCTGGACATTTATTCCCTTATCTCCAGAAATATTTTTTAATTAAAAAAATTTTATGGATACATAATAGTTGTACATATTTATGCAGTGCATGTAATGTTTTGATACCGGCATACAATGTGTAATGATCAAATCAGGGTAATTGGGATATCCCTCACCTCAAACATTTATCATTTCGTTGTGTTAGGAACATTCCAATTCCACTCCTCTGGTTATTTTAAAATATACAATAAATTATTATTAACTGTAGTCAGCTTACTGTGCTCCCAAACACTAGACCTTATTCCTTCTGTCTAACTGTATTTTTGTGCCCATTAACCATCCTCTCTTTATCCCCCTCTTCCCCAGTACCCTTCCTGGCCTCTGGTAACCATCATTCTCTCTTGTCTCCATAAAATCAATATTTTTAGCTCCCACATATGAGTGAGAACATGCGCTATATAAATATGGAACGCTTCTCGAATTTGCATGTCATCCTTGCGCAGGGGCCAATGTGATCTTCTTCTCTGTATCGTTCCAATTTTAGTATATGTGCTGCCGAAGTGAGCACTCAGAAATATTCTTGAGTGCTATGTTCCAAGCATTGGAGAAGTTCAGGGGATACAATAATGAGCTGAATAGAATGGTTCTTGTTCTCATGGAGCTTATAGTCCGGAAAGTAGATGTTAACCCATGCATCACACATATAAATGTAAAATTATAACCACAATCATTCCTGTGACACAGAGAATCATGATCCTATCTAACGTAAAAATAGAAGTATTTGCCTTATTTAGGGAGGCACCCAAGAGGAAGAATTCTGTGCTGAGAGGGGCAGATATACAGCGACCACGTGAAAGTCAGATGGCGTGAGACAACATGGCAGGGGGCCAGAGTGGGTGGAGCAGAGAGAGGGAAGGAAAACAGTGTAAGACAAGGCTAGACGAGAATGCAGTGACCAAGCCGGGTTACAGTGAGTATTTTACTCTTCACCCAGATTCTAAAGAATCAAATTTACCTTTTCCCCTTTGAAAGACACAGCTCTGGCTACATCATGGGGGAATGGATTGGACATGACCATGTACCTATATTTACATGAAGCAAATGTGTGATAATATGAGTACCTATCAATATATGTATACCCCATGAAGAAAAGGAAATATAAAAACTGTTCAGCACTGAAAAAGTTTTTGGGATTAGATGATTGATGTTTTGGTAAACTTTAGTTAATTTTGATTTTGTGACTTTTTTTTGTTTACTATTAATATTACAGATCATCTAGTTGTTCAATCTGGTAAGTTTGAGACAGGAGACATTTGTCTTAGGCCACTGACAAGATCCAAAACTAATGAAATGGCAGGGAAATGTGAGGCTGGTTTGAGTGAGATTTTTGTCATTGGTGGCCTCAGCAGGCCCCTCTTCTTTGGACACCTACAGGTCACTCATCCATAGCAGCCACCCAAGAGCTTCCCCATAAAAGGCACTGGGTTGCCCCAACTCTCATTACGTAGAAGCTATTAAGGCATCTTGGTTTCTCCCCAGACTTTATAAAGGATTACGCCCAAAGCACAAAGGAGAAAGACTCCTTGGCTTCTTTCTCTGATGTACCCAGATTTCTGACACTGATGTCCATCTGTGTCAGATTGTCTCTTAACACCTGAGAGAATCATATGTTGAGATCTCGAATCTTTTCTATAGATTGTTTTCCTTTCTGTATATGAAAACCACTGTGACAGAGGCTTATGATTAAGCAATCATCTGGGGAGGTTCCCGTCCATCACTGGGCCCCAATCTCATCTCTCCCCTTGCGATGCAGGCTGTGGAGCCAGGCAAACACACCCTCTCAACCACACAAATATCAGCACAGGCTCATACTGGTTCCCTGTCCTCCACACGTGGGAGAAAGAGCTGGATGCTTGGCCCTTCATTACTTTTTATTTTTAGACACACTTCACCTTTCCAGAAGCATCACATACAGACAATGCCAAATAGACTGCCCTGCACAGAGATGCTTCTCAAAGACATCTTTTCCCTGTAAGAAAGGATGAGGGATTGCAAATCATTTTTCTAAGGTACAGTTGCACACCTTCAAAGTCAGACTGTTAATTTGGCGATATTAACTTTTGAGTCACTTGACTAGTCAGTTTAGGAAGCAACAATTCTCTTAAAACTCTTTATAATTACATTTGGACAAGTTTGTGCGTAGGACCGCAAGTCCATCAGCTTATTATAACCATGGTGCGTTTCACACACCATCTTCATTATCTTGTGCTAAAGAAGAGAGCACACACTCCTCTGTGGGTAATTTTAGATTGGCCACTGACACACTCTGCAGTGTTTATAAAGAAAACAAAACTTGGATGTTGGCCCTTTTAATTATAACTGGCAGAATTGCTACACCCAAAAATCACATAATCTCTTCACCATATTATATCTTTGAAGACATCTGCTTGCAAAGCAGTAACAAGGAACTTGAATTCTAAAAACAAACTTTGTACTAGATTGATTGGTTTGGCGAGCCACGCTTCTGAAGTACTGACGGATTCTGAAAGATATATTCCTGAACTTTAAGAAAAGTTTAAAATATGCTATAATGGAGCTACATCAAATTGTCCTTGGCCTGGACATGCAGATTAGAGATGGAGACCCTATTTTATTGTTAAGGAAAGTCCATTGGCCCAATGGTACATGCCATAATTTTCACCAGTCATTTCTGTATTTTTGTTTCGGGTTTCCAAATAAACATCTAGCCAAGGAAACATTTCAATAAGTTCAGTGTACAATTTCACCTGGGAAAAGATCACCGCATAAAGTGCTATGTTCTAAGTGCTTAATAGAATATTTTGAAGACACCTGAGAGTACTGAACATTCCACGAAAGGATGAAAGCTGATCTATGACATCATCTTTACTATTCATCAGGTATGTAGCTTTCTTCACATAGATGTGGGACATGATCTGAATCCATCTTTGAATAATTACATGGTGATCCTAGTTACTTACCTTCAGACAGATCGTCCTGTGGCTCTCAGAGTTCCTAAACTCCTGGTACTGTAACCTGAAAGATAAAATGGAACAATTAGTGATCATGTGCTCAGAAGCTGAGTAAGAATCTTTCTTTCGGTAGGTGATTTGTGCATGTGTATTTGAATTAACAGTCTGAAAAAAACCCAATGCAAAATCCTGAATTTGTTGCCAAAATAAAATTGCCTACATCTTATGTAGTCACGTAATTCATAAGGTCCCACCCTCCTTCCACAACCTTAGCCAAAGAGTCTGTTTTTTCTTCCCTTGATGCAGTGTTTTCTGGAGCCCAGGACTAGTTTTTAAACACTAACATGACTTAAGACGGCTCCTGGAAAAGTGAAAGCAATCTCATTGTGCTCCATGAGTTCAACCAAAATGACTAACAAATTTCAACATTTAGCATATCCAACTGAACAAATATTTACTGCTCTAGTTAATAAGTTTATTTTAAAAATCTTTATCCAAAATTACTTATCTGGTGGCAATGTTTTGAACATTATTAACTATATATTTTAGATGAAATGATTTTTTCCCCTGCTGTTAAAAATTACATTTGTAAATAGGTACATTGCCTAAAAATTATAAAACTGTGTATATAATTTTTAAATGTCAAAAATGCTCAAAAAGCTTCATAGATGTTGACATTCGTTGTCATTCCTACAGTAATTTTATTAGTCCAAAGTATTTTTTCCCAAATGTTTTTCCAAGAAGCGCAGAGCAACTGCTGCTACCCCAGAACCCTGAACTATTAACTGTTAATGGCAGGGAGTTTTCAGGTTCCGATATTTCAGCTGCATGTTTGCATGGACGTTATTTTGCTCAGACATCCCCTTCTTGTCAACACACGAAAAGGTGAGAAAGTTAATAATTTTGACGCACATCGAAAACTTCTTCAAATATGTAGCACGGGCTCAGAAAACATTATTAGAACTAGCAAACCACTAGGATGATAGAAAGTGTGAAAGTAAAGAAAAAAAAAGATTCCAGCACTAAGAATGATTTATTTTAACAGAGGTAGTTCAGCATTTCCATTTTGTGTATTTATGGTACAGTTATTCAACACGTTTTTTCTTTTTTTTTTTTTTATAGGTCACGTCAGAGAGACTTTGGCTGAAGAAAAATCACAATAGATGAGAGATAATGCAAGAGAAAAATAAGACTATCCCATGAGGATGTCATTCTAGAACTTCCTGTTACCAGGGAGTAAGGCCGGGCTGCTTTGGGTGAGGTACATTTGGGTAAAGCCTTAGATTCACAGGACTTGCACAGAACACTGTGGGACAAAAGACTAGCAGGGCCTTCTAATTAGAAGAGTTATGTAGCATGTGCTAAACCGTACTTTCTTTAGAGTGTATGGCTTTATGCCCACAGATAGACGTCCCAGTTTTAAGTTCTGGGTGATTTATATGCAAATCTGTTTTACAGAACGAATCTTCCAAGGTGTTTACGTGGGCCAGGTAAAATGTCAATCATCAGGGCAGGATAAATATATGTGTACACACATAAAATGATTTGTCTCAAAGGTTGCTGACCCGCAAAATTCATGCTAGGCTCAGAGATTCTAGAAAAGCCTGTGACTTCTGCACAGCTCTCTCAAATGTGAAGGAAGCAAGCGTGACTGCTCTTTGATTCTCGTAGGAAATGTAAAGATGTAATTTCTGCAGTGAGTAATGGTACAAATAAAATTATGTTTATTATTATTTTATTCATAGCATTTAATTATAGAGGGAGATGGGTAGTCAGATAGCAAAACAGCCATAAACAAGGGAAAGGCCCCTCTGTCCTTTTTAAACGGATGCTCTAAAACAATCGGGAAGAACATTAATAGAATGCCCGGCTGAAAGACAGACTTCACGAGCGTAAGTGTTCACTTGGGGTTTATCAAATAATGGACTGCTGGCCTATTTTTGAAGCCATTTCTCTGCAGTAACTTGACATTTGATAGGATTACCTTTGGATTTTTTGGTCTGAGTCTCTGCTATGCCTGAGATTGTCATCTTTTGATTTAAAGATAATAGAGCCAAACATGTGAAACTGTTCTGTAAAGAGTCAACCTGTGACTCATAACCAAATATCAAAAAAGATTTTGTCTGCAGTTTGCTTTCTTACCTCACTGTTGTAACTGAAATGATCAAATGACTAGTTTCCATTATAAACACCATATATTTATTTTATAAAAAAGCTTGACACTCTTTAGAGATGAAAGATAATGGTATCATAAAACTCTGAGGAGATTCTTTTCCCCTTAAGACTCACAGCATTTGCTGATTATAATTTTAATTTGAAATTTCAACAAAAAAGGTGAATCAATTTTTCTTAAGCATAATGTCGGCTAATTAAAAAACAAAGAAAAACCTGAGCAGGTCAGAGGTAGATAAAACCAAATTATGAAGCAATGGAATAGTATGAAAGAGGACAAACAAAACACACCTTAAAGTTGGTCATGTACTTGACCATTCAAAATATAGTTAATAAGTTTCCAAACATGTAAGTTCTAATTTTAAAATTAAGTCTTCCAATTGCCAATTCCAAAAAATGTAATGAGTTTAGAGTGGCCTTTTTATTATGCATGGTTTTATGTCTTTGGATTTCAAAATTACCTAGCATGCATTTTCAACTTTGCTACAATTTCCGGGCTGTTTTCATTTCTATTTAAAAAGGCTAAACAGTAAGATGTGCCTCTGCTTTGCATTCTAATTGCACGTAACTGATTTGCACAGCAGAACAAAAAACTCATTTTCAGATTAAGAATCGTGCACCAAGAAATAATTATTATTCTACTAGAAAAAAAATATTTTCCCACTTTCTCCCCTCATTTATGTGAACTGTTTGCCATGTTTCTCCCAGGTTACGATCTTTTATAGATCACCATGCATTGCTCTTTAGGGACTAAAACAATACAAACAGACACAAGGAACATACAACTGTTTTGACTACATTCTTCTGCTTGCAACATAACACTTGCCTTTTATTATTTTATCTTCAACAATCAAGGGGTGACTAAATGGTTGCAGGTGGTGATGAAAATAAAAGCCATCCATCATTATTTATTAGGCATGAAAAAGATACACAATAATGTAATTTAATCTCAGAGCAGACAATTATTTCCACATATTGATAATACAATGTGAAAACTGTCATGAATTCTAATATGATATTTTGGCTTTATTGGTGCACCAGGCCAACTTGACAAATAATGAAATTGTATCAAAAAGAAAAAAAGGTAATTATGTGCATATGTCAATATCATGGATGAAAAACATAGCACCAAATTTTTAAAGCTTCTTCATTACAACTTGACCAATTCAAAAGTTTGAAGTGGAAAAAAGTACGTTTTCAGTTTTCGCTATGTAAAACAAAATCTATTACATTTGCACCGCAATCTAGACAGAATCTGAGTAAACACCGACAATGTAAGTGTTTTGTCATATGAACTGTTGGGAACAAGCCAGTCTGCTAAAATATTTGTGAGGAGTATATATATACCATAGGCTCAAATTTCTAACATGTTCTTTCGTCCACTTTAGTCTGGTAAAAATTTGCAGATGAAAACTCTGTGATCTCTACTTCGGGTAGCATACACATTACTATTAAATGTAGCAAAGAACATACCTTTTAGCCAAATAAAGCAAATGGTTGAAAATAAACATCTTTGGCAGGAAAAATCCTCACTGATGAAATGGTTGGTTAAAAAAAGAGAAGGCTAATTTTTCTTTATGTTGAATGATTTCTATTTCTCTTTGGTTGCTGAACTCTTTCTCCAAACAGGACTTGGTAGGAGAAAAATAGGACAAAAAAGAAACAAACTAGCATTTGATCTCTGTAGTTGGGAACTAAAAGCATTCTCCCACTCCTACTCGAATAGATTTTGGTTTCTGTAAAAGAGCAATCATGATTAGAGACTTTGCTAGCTAGAATAAATGAGATGGGTTTTAAAGTACCACCTGTTCGTTATACAGTACACACGCACACACACATTCTACAGCACATATACACAGCATGCTCTGTACTTTCTTGGAGACTAATTTATTCACAGTTCACATATAGACTACAAATATATTATTGGATAAGATAAATGACCTCCTCTTAGAAAAATGCCTTTTAGAATTATTAAGGAAGAAAAATATTTTAGACTCGGCTTTGAGTGGTGGGCAGGGCCTGGAAGAAAAAGTATCTCTGAGTGATCACAACACTGTGACCATTCTGGGCTGGGAGAGAAAATTTATATGTCATGTGGTTACTCAATTTTATAAAGGGAACCTAAGAACAAGTGTAGGCACTGGTTAGGAAAAACAAATGAAAGGAATAATTTAAAAAGTCAATAAGCCACAGGAAATCTGGAGACTGTTTAAAAACACCTTATTGGAAGCCCAGCAAAAGTATGTGCCAGAGATCAAAGGGACACTTGGAAATGTGGCCCAAGTAAGGAAACCAGGGAGATCCGCAAACTATGGCAGGTCAGGTGTGAACAAGAATGCAGGCTAGCCAAAAGAGAATTCAAGAGTACCTTGCAAGTGACTCCAAAGCTAATAAAAATATTCTTCAAAATATATTCATGGCAGGAAACCAAGTAGAGAACTAATAGGCTGATCGAGTGACCCACTCTGGGCAGAAGAGAGATTCTTTTTGGAGGATGGAAACTCTTCTGACTATACTAAAGACTATTCATTCATTCATTCGTTCCTTCAGTCATTCATTTTTTTCACTTATTCAATCACCCATTCATCCATTCGTGTGTATTCCTACAGCAGAAAGTAAAAGAATAGGCCCTTGGGAACCAGAGTTCAAATTACTCTACCGTCAATTCCAGATAGCGGCTAATGCTAGGCCAAGCTCGGGATAGGGGGTGGGATGGGGATGGCTGGAGAAGGGAGGAGGAAGTGACCGTAGTTTAATGGGACAGTTAATTCAGAGATCAAATATGCATTCATTTTTGCCTCATCTTAAAACTGCATGTAGTCTTTTTAGCAGGAGGAAGGGTAGTGTCACAGGTACACGTCTGGCTTCAAATGCTTTCCTTTGTGCAATGTCAAAGTACGTTCTAGACATGTGCATGTATCACATAACTGACATTTGTGTTTGGGTATAAAATTATGTATCTCAATATACTTCCATTTTATACCTAAAGAATGCTAAAGGAACTGAAACATGCATTTGCTTATTCAATCAGTATTGACCGAATGCCCATATACCTATGGACACTATGCTGGTCTGTGACCCACGTGCAGCTTTGAGCAAATCCTAGGCAGTCCTGACCTCATGGAACTTACACGTTCGTGGGAAGGACGTCATTGTATGATCGATGCTTCAGTCGTTAATATGAGCAAAGAGGGTGCAGAGAGAATTGTCCTTAGTATAAGAAAGCAAAACCCAATGTACTAGCTAGAGTTCTTCACAAAATCAGAACAGGATATATATGTATAAAGGCATTCATTCAGCAAAAAAATTACAGAGTACCTACCATGACTCAGACTTTGAGTTCAGTACTGAGAATATACAAATACAAAAGTCCTTCATTTATTCATTATTTTCACTCATCCAATCATCTATCCATTCATCCATTCATTGATTATTCATTCAACAAAAAATATTACAGAATGTCTATCATGAGACTGACCCCAGGTTAAATGCTATGAATATGTCAATGCATAAGACATTTATTCATTCAACAAATATTTAAGTGTCTACTATGTGTTAAGTACTGGTCTAATTCTTTGAGATAAATTAGTGAACAGAAGAGAAATCCCTGCTTGAATCTAGCTTCTTTTCTAGCAGAGAGTAGCAGTGGAGGTAGGCAATATATGCAATAAACAACTAATCATGAAATCAAAATCAATCATTTAGTATAAAAGTGTTATGAAGGACAAGTTCAGGTAGCTGTGAGTGCCTGATGATGGAGGACTCGCCCAAAATAGAAAGTAGCATCCTATTCAAAGACCTGAGGGGATAAGAGGAGGGAAGGCAGGGAGAGAGAAAAGCAAGAGGTGAGGACGGTGAGATGGCACAAAGATCACATCATTTGTGGCTTGGTAGGCTACGTGAAGAACACTAGACTTTATGTTAAAAGCAATGGGAAGCCACTGAGGATTTTAAGCAAGAGTGATCTGCTTAAAAAGTTCAACACTTCTCTGTTTAAAACCCTGCAGTGGTTCCCTATTTAAATCAGAGTAAAAGCTGAAGGCTTTACAATGACCTGCAAGGCCCTCCATACTTTGTCTGCTCTCTGACATTTATTTTTCACCTCTATCCCCTGCTCACACTACTCTAGCTGTCCTGGTCTCTGTGTCCACTGGCTATTTCCCCCCAAAATCTAAATAGCTAACCGTAACCTTCTTCAAATCCTTGCTCAAATCTTACCTCATCTATAGGGCTTATCCTGAGCACAAGACTTAATATTGTGACTTGTGTGCCATCTCTACTTTTAACTAGCTTTACATTTTTTTTCCTCGTAGCACTCATAACCTTCTGATATACAGTACAATTTATTTACTATGTTTTGTGTATTGTCTGTGTCTCCCCACTCCCCCATAAGAAGACAATTCTTTCCATGAAGACAGGAGTTTTTGCCTGTTGTTTACACATTTATCCTAATCAACTAAAATAGTGCCTAGGACATAAAACTCAATAACCATTTGCTGAACAAATTAATAAATGTGTTGGTCAACACGATCATATGGGCATTTTAAGGAAATTACACTGGCTGAGCAAAGGATGAAGAAGTTGGGAAGGATTAAGTATAGATGTAGAAAAACAAGAGACTGTCTTGAGGGTCTAATAAAAAGAACAGTAACAGTATAGAACAGGGGGGTGATGCCAAAAATGAAGAAAAGTAAACTGGTTTAAGGCATTTTTTAAGGTAGAATCATCAGGCCCTAGATTCAATACTTTCAGTAGTATATTAGACCTGGCTCGCACTGGTTTGTAAGAGCTGATAGTTAAGTTTTCAGAAATTTCATGAGTTGGTTGTTAAATATACACATTATTAAAAATTACATTATATCATCTTACAATTAAATTATATCAAAAAAGCAATAAATACTCAAAAGTCGTCATCACTTTCTAATTATTTTACTACATTTTGCTATTATCTATGCTCTTGAGGTTATTTATGCCTATTGTTTTTCTGTGGTGAAATACTATTTGATGACGTGTCATTGTGTAAATCTTTCCAATCCACATTCAGTTATGTCACATCGGTAGCTTGAAATCAGCCATGGCGAAAGGATTTATTCCTTGGTAATTGTCAAATGCTATAAATCAGGGCTTGATTTATTGTATTGTTGATTTTCTAGACTTAAGAAAGCAAAGGAGAAAATGTTAATGATTCAGATTAAATTTTAAAATGTGTCACGTCTGCAGATGTTTCATTGTTAATATCATACAAAATTGAGAAAATATTCTTCCAGTATGCAAAAATGATTATTTGCTTCAGCAAAGAAGACATTCACATCACGGACAAAACCTATATCTTTGTTGTTCATTGTTATCTTACTCCTTAATGTAAACTATCAACCAACATACATGTCAGAAATACTCTGACATTCATTATTTGCAACCGTAAGTTGACTATGGATCCAAGAGTTTGGCAAAAAAGCAATGAAAGTATTCTTTGAGAATCAATCGGCTATATGAAATTTACAAAAAGGTATTATACATTTTGCACAGGGAATATTATTAATAGACAAAGATTAGTTTTGTTGAGTGGGGATAGGGAAGACAGTATCATTGGTTAGGTTGGGTGATACTCAGTTTGAAGAGACAAACCATATGGTCAGGTGGTCAGTTGGATATGTAGTTCTGGAGCTCAGAAGAGAGCTCTAAGCTGGGACCATTATTTGGGTAATATCTGTAAATAGAAAGTAATTGAAGACTTCAGAGTGAAGGAAGCTATTCAGAGTGTCTCCTCCAAATTGACTTCCAATGCAGAGTTTGTAGGTATTTGGATAAAAGTGCCAAATGCTGTATGTTCTGGTTCTGACTAACAAATTTATAGTACATATATAATCAGATAAATAATATCCTCTAAAAATATTAGAGGTTTCCATTAGCGATATAGATCAAAGACATGTTCTTTTTTATTAAAGAAGGGTATCTTAGTTAAATGGATATTGTCAAAAAGTATAGACCACTGTTGGGGACCTGTGGTAGGTGGAAGGTTGTGGTAGATACTATGTGTAAGTGGATTTGAGTTATTTACTTCTTAGTTACTAATGATTCTGAGTACTGTTAGAATTAACAAAGGATTAATTACTAACTAATATGAAATGTGGGGATTAGATCTTTAACAACAAAATCTTTCTTTGAGGTCTTCATCTTACATATTCAAAAAAGAACCATGGTCTTCTACTTCTGGGAAAATGGATAGACAGGGTTTTCCCTAGTCCTCTCACTTAAGTGACATTGTTTATAAAATGAACACAGATCTCTGAAAAATGGATTAAAAATTCAGGCCAAATAGAGATCTTAGGACCCAAGGAACAAGACAGAGGTAAGTTTCTTGGGTTTCCTTTTTACATCGTATATCCCAGACTTGGAGCTGAAGAAGCCAGCAATGTAGGACTGCCAATGGGCACAGGAAAGCAGCTTCAAACAAATACCTACTCTCTTGTCAAAGGTTTAGGAAAGGGGCAGTCTAATGAGACAGAAAACTTTTAGAAAAATAAACACTCTATTTAAACAACATGGAAAAAAATGTGAAAAATGTGGTCTCACTCTGTTCACACTAGCAAAGACCAAATGGGGAGCCTCTGTGTCTACTCTTGTGAAGCTGAAATGAAGCTCCCCAGCACCCCTGGGCCGGTGTCAGAGAAGGCTGAGTAGGGAGCTTAGATTTTCATCCCCACTAAGCAATAATGAAACACCCACTCACTTCCATTCTTGCTATGTCACTGGTGATCATGTGGGGAGTCTGGACTTTCATCCCCAGCCAGCGATAATGTAGATACTACCATCACCCCTGGCATCAACAAAGGTCAAGTGGAGGACATGGACATCTGCCTCCATTGGCAGTAACAAGGTATTACTTCCCCCTTCCCTGTCGGAACAGTGCCAGAAAAAGCTAAGCAGAGGGTTTACATAGATTGAATCTTATAACATAGTATGAAAATGTCTATATTTTAATTGAAAAATCACCCATAATACCAAGAACAAGGAAGACCTAATTCTGAATGAAAGAAGACGATCCATAAATGCTCACACCAAGATG